>WOGR01001358.1:0-20213 GCA_015342045.1 Leptinotarsa lineolata | reverse complement strand
GGGTGCTTGGTAGCTTTTTCCACCAATAAGTGTTCAGCCCATCTGGGCCTGGAGCAGCAAAGTTCTTGGAGCCCACAAGGGCTCTTCGAATGTCATCTGGGGTTATCGGATTGCGCAGTTCGTTGAGCTCAGGCTGTCGAAGCTCTCTGCTGAAAGCTTCGAACTGCGCTAAGGCTGAAGTGTCTAAGTTGAGTGGCTGCGGGTGTTCATAGATATCCTTCCAGAAGGATCCCACCTGATCAGCGATTATTATTATTATTATTATGTTCCCTGCGAGTGGCTGTCGATGGATATCTCTCAAATACTTTTACCATCAACGCTGATGTTCCCCAGGGAGCCATATTGTCCCCAACTCTCTTTTTATTGTACATCAATGACTTATTGGAAAAAAACAAGAATTCAATATACAGGGTGTTTACTAAAAATTATAATCAACATATGTCCGGAGTTACTTCGTTTCTGAGATACAGGACGTTGAAGTTTTGGTAAAAAGTTGTGTGCCATTGTATTAATCAACCACCTGCAAAACATTAATCTTGGGTGAAAATCCCAAGGCAGTAGAGCTTTGACCTGCTGTATGTGATATGGGTATAGGAGGCTTCTTCTAGAACTGTCCATACGGTTTTTGGGCTGACTTCCAGCTGCAGTGCAATATTCATGGTACTATTTGAAGGATCTTCTTCAATGACATCAAATATAGCTTCTTCTAGTTCATGCGTTGTTACAGTTTGCACCTGCATTTTTATTGAAACCCCATGTTTCACATAATCTTGCATGTAACGTTTTGAATATTTTATTTAGTACATGGAATTACTCTGTTGAGATATCTGTCCTGGCATATTCTCCGTGTTTCTTCAATTTGCTAATCCATAAATAAAGTGCATGTCACCATTTCAGCTTTACTAAAATTATTCATAATGGAATCACTGCTAATTGACAACTCTGACTTTCACTGATATGACAACACTATCACTGTCAATTGGTTTCCAAATCAGTTGTTAATGATATGCAATTAATTGGCTTCAATTTTTTTTTCTCGAAAACGAAGCTAAATACGAAGAAAACAAGCGACGAAAAATTTGCATTTTTAGTTGACTGATCTAAAAAAATGTGAAAAAATTTAAGCTGATTTAGAGAGAGTCAAATCTTGGTATGAATTCAATTCTTTGTTTCAATGTGAATAATACTAACATAATTCTGTTCAAATTTGTTTCTGGAAACCTAAGCCTCCAGAATCATGTCATCGAAAATAAGACGCGCACCAAATTCTTAGGATTATGGATTGATAATACCCTGAAGTTTGATGAACACGTAAAATATCTCAACAAAAAACTTGCATCTGGCTGCTACACTATTAGGGTCATCACCTGGGAGTTGGGGATGGTAACAGTAAAAACATCATATTTTTCGTTGAATAACTTGGGAAGTTGAATAAATACACTTGTTTAAATGAATAAAACGGAGAAGATTTTTTGTATGCAAAAGTGTATAATTGAATTTTCTATTGCAAAGCGCTTTCGACTTTGTCATCTTCAGTGCTCACTCGTCAGGTAGCAGGAAGTATCGAGAAGAGGTAATATAGTACATTTATAAAATTTGATTTATATAAAAGCTGATCAGCATAATAACCAACGAAACACTCTATCTCCAACTAGTGTTTCGGCATCAACCTTTCTGAAGTCGAATGTCCTGAAGAAATTTTATGCTTTTCGTTATCTGCTATCAGAGTTTTAATATTTGCACCGTTAGACCTGACAGGAATGTAGTTACATCTTATTCCAATCAAAAATCTAACCTCAACTCTTACAATTTGAACATTCACAGTTCGAAATAGGGTAAGTATTTTATGATATTCAATTTTCTGCAATCCTGTAACCTCTATGTATCCGGGAATAACATATAGAATACTCTGTAGACGATCGATTAGCTTTTACTTCACGATCACATATCGGACTAACACATATGGCCACCGCGATTCGCGCTGTTCCTTGTAGTTGAAACATCCAAAAATCTCAATGTTGACCACAATCAACTGGAATCTTCAGTATGCCATTATGGCTGCCTTCGAAGATGTTCCAGAAGATGGTTCACAGATATAATTCCCGAGCTGCACATTCTGGCCAGGATGGCTATAGGTTATCTGAGAGAATCAGAAGAATGTCTCCTGGCTTGTGGGTGCAGTTAGTACTCTGCAGCCATGATAGCCAGTCTCTGAAATCGTCTCAGGGAATTTACTTCTCAAGTCACACATTTGTGTTGTTTACCTACCTGCGGTGGTAGTTGTAGACTGACCGCCGATCGAGTCTTCACAAGATTGAGAAAATGTACAATAGACTAGTAACCTTGGTGAAGATTATTGTTCATAAGGAAATGCTGGCCCCGGTAGTAATGCTCGTACTCTGTGCCTGACCCACCACGGACCAGACAAGGTTCAACTCTTGCCACCTGACCTGAAAGATTGGTCACCAAATAAAGTAATCGGCTTCGTTAAGAAGCTAGATTTATTTGGTCGAGTTTGAATAGGTGTAAGCCACAGTAAACCCTCTCGAGTGTCAATGGAGGGTTGAATAGGCTTGCTCACTTTTTACCTATCCTCCTAATGGATGAATAGAATTTGGAAATTCTGGCGTGAAATTAATCTATTGAAAACACTAGTCATCACCTGATGATTAATTTGGTTAGTGAAACACGCGCCGAGAGAGCAATTTTGTTCTGGTGAGGAAAAAGTGTTTGCAATAGATACCTAACTACTGTCGGGTCACTGAACTGAATTCTCTTTATGTCAAAGAGTCTACTTATGTTTGTAGCAGTTATCGATTTTCAACACCAAAAGAATATTTTTTGTAGTTAGTATTGGTCCAAATTCCTTCAAGTATCTTATTTCATATCTAGGCCCATGATGAACCAGATGTATATGAAACCAATGATTTGCCAGAATCTGAACAATCTACAGACTTTTATGAGGAAGAGACAGATCCAATAGAAAGGATCCACATTTCGACTGATGATGCCTTCAAAAAGTTCCAAGGAAAATTTCTCCATGGAGAAAATGTCGATTTTTCGTCAAGAATCAGTAGGAAATTACGAACAGGATATGACGCGAGGAGTGGAGAATGGGAGTTAATGGGACATGGAGAGACGGAAACCCCAATACAAAAGTACCACCGACTTCAATGTGAAATGAAAGAATTACTTGAGGAAGTTAATGACCTTCAAAATAATAAAAATGAAGATGATCCAAACTGCTTGATTTCTAGTCAGAAAGTCGAACAATCACTAAAACAACTGGCAGACCTCAAATTGGAGGAAAGTTTGGGAGAAGCTATTGTTTCAAAAATATCTGATCCCCAGGGTGTACAAATAAAGTAAGATTTGAATATCACTTTAGATAAAATGATGATTTTTCTCTTTTAGGAAACTTTTATCTCAACTTCAACAATTTAAAGACGGTATAAACGAAAATCCGGAATCCGACATTGAAACAGATGAAAGTGGTATTGTTTATCAATTCAGCTATAGACCTGAGCACGGTCGGTTAACTCAGACAACGAGGGTAGCTGAATTGGAATCAAGATTACATAGGCTTGAGAATGTCCTAGGTGCTTCCAGTGATAAGTTATCTCGTTTGACCTCAGCAACTTCAAAAGGTTGGGTTTCAAGTGCTTGAAGAGAACTATGTATATAATTTAATTTACAGGAAGTCTATTAGAAATAGCTGAACAATTGAGTGCCACTGCTAGTTTACTGGATTCTTCCAAACTAGATCATATTGAAGGAAGATTGGGAGCACTCTCACAAAAACTTGATGCTATAACTGAAAAGAAAAAACAATTACAAAAGGATGATGAGAGAGACAAAATGGTGAGTTTTTAAAAATATATTTCCAGCTGAGATTCATCAATATTTTCAAGTGTCAAAATGTTACTCCACACTGTTGTTATCACAATTAAATTATTACTATCTTGATAGACATTTCAAGATCGATCTTGAAGTGTTCTCCACTTAACTTATAATTTCTGTTGCGAATATGTAATGCCTTCAGAAATTTGAGGATCGTTCATTTTAATCATTGGGAATGTTTTGATTTTTTATATCTACAGTATCCTAGGTGAGAGAATGATCACTCTACTCACAGCATAATGTCATATTCATTATCCCAAATATATTTTAAGAGGAACAAATGAAATTACTAAATACAGTTATTCTGATTTCCATACTAACCATTTTTCTAAACAGGATTTTCCTGTACCTACAATGAAAACCTCCTATAAACGTAATGTAAGTGAGGAAAAATTATTGCTGTTGCAAATACCAAAATTCAATCTAAAAAGTCACTTTACAATGTGATTCAGATTTCTCTGACGAGTCTTCCTTAGATTTCTTTCGAATAAATTAAAAAAATCACAATACACTGAAGCAGTAACTGATTGATTTTTCATAATGTAATGATAATTATTTACAGGAAATCTTTGCAAAACATGTAAATTGTTTATACAAAAATAAATTGATGTATGTAGTCGTTACTACGTGGTAGAAAATCATCATGAAAAATAATTAACATACTGATAGTTAAAAACACTGTTTTACTAATACGCATTGTCATTAATAAAACTTTCATTACAGGTTTTGGAATTATACCAACTGGTAAAAAACACTGAGAATGTGACCAAACTCCTTCCACAAACTATTGTTAGATTGAAAGCTTTAGAGGAATTTCATAATAAAGGTATTGTAATAAAAAAATATATCATTGTTAAGTTGAAAATCTAAGTTGCTTTTTAAAAAATTTGCATATGGGTTTTCAAATGGGCACTTACGATTTTATTCAACGACTCAAAAATACAATTTGAAAAGACTAGTACTCTTTACTACAATAAGACTATTCAACTACTAGAGATATTCCACTAGACCATATTTTCTTTTGCTCTATTTTCCCTCCACTGCAACCTGCAAGGATTTATTGTGGATCATACTATTTCAAACTTGACCAAATGAGTGCAGCTTTTCATGTTAGATGGCAGGAGTGAAACTATCAAAAACTGAAAACCTGATTTGGTCTTGGAACTTGGACCATGCTCAGTGAGAACACCAAGTGCTTTCAGAGTTTCTTGGCTGTCCGATGTTAGGTTGATTTCTGCCAATCATGCCACACAAATCACAATAAGAGATTTCTGCCTGAAATAGGGTCTCATGAGTCCTTAGGCAGGTTGATACCTCTTACTTATCCGGGTTCTGCAACTGTATACACAGAACCTGACCAGAACCTGAAGGTATATTTGATCCAACTGCGAGTCTGTAGCTATCTGCTCTTGATATTTCTTCTTCTCAGAAGATCCATCCCTCAGGATTATAACTGTATACGCCCAGAAAGCTGTGACTTTCAGTGTCAGGTCTGCATAAGCCTGTTTTTTGCAATTTGCGCAATTCTGAATGCTGTCCAATCTAGCCTCTCTCTCCAGAAATATAAGAAGAGGGGGTACTATCAACGGTAATACCTGGATATTTCACTTCCACCGCAAATGGGAACTTGCCATTGAAGGAAAGTGTAGTTGAATCATCTCTAAATTCCTCTTTCTGGTGTAGGAGATTATTGCTTGCTATCACTATTGCTTGCATTATCAAGTGTGGCAAAATTTTCCAAGATTTTCTTCACCTCCTTAGCATTCGCGGCAAACGTTACGCTGGACAGTCTCATTCATCTATCCTTTTAGTAACGACTAGAAAATAAATAACATACTCAACTTTCCTCAATGACTAGGGCCACACTCGCCCCACTTACAACATTACTTGTTCTTTTCGAATTACTCTGTCACGGTTAACTGTCTATATGTTTCTGGCTAAACCAATTGGAGAGTACATTAACATTATAAAGGACCAGTTTTTCTAGCGGTACGATCAATGGTTTGATCCTTGGATTTAGTTGAATGCGATATATCGAGTCATTTATTTTCTTGGTCACCAATTACATGCCCTTCCATATTGTCTGGAACTCAGTACAGATCTTGGGAACATATCTTCTCGTAAAAACTCATAATCTCTGGTTCCACAGAAAACAGGTCGTTGGTTATGCAGAGGTGTATATGCATTGTCTCGAATTCATGGACTTTTCCAGCCATTCTCTGATAACCTGATGAATTTTGTGTAACTTTCAGATAATATTAGTTATGTATTGGCAAACACCAAATGGCCATTGACTGAAATCCATCAACCAATTTAAGTTTGGATTTTGTTACCTTTGGGTTGCAGGTTCTCTATCTTTTTTTTTTGGTCGGATTCCATTTTTATTTCTCTTAGACCTCAAAATGAACCGCTATTCAGTTGTCATTTGTTGGCTTTGTCTTTCTTTTAACTTTATCAGCCTGTGAATTCTCTCGAGTGATAGACCTGTTCTTGTTTTGGCAACCTGTTGTATATTTCTGAAACTCCATCACTTCTCAGTGTTTGCTGCCTATATGACTCACAATGATTGTTCATCAAAAGTTGGACGGCTTTATAATATTGTTGATGCATAAAAGATTATTCTCGTTGAACGTGGTGTACCTAATCTGCCAAGAAGGGCCATATATGTAGATATGATGAGTTTTGTCTTTTATTTTGTTCATCTCTTTTCTTCTCTGTGTATCAATAGTTTTGGAGGCTCTATAACTGTCACCTGTTCATCTCGTTTTTGTTCTTCCATTTTTTCTCTGATCTTCCCATTTTCTTTTTTTCTTGCTTTCACATCTGCCATTGTTGATCTAGTTGTTTTAACAATCTTTTTTGGTCTTCTTTTCCTTTCCCGATTTCAAGAATATCTAACATGTTTCACCACACACCGAATCTGCTATAATCTTCATTATTCAGTATCACGTATACCGAAATTATCACCAAAGAAATTAAACACATCAGTGAGTAATGAACAACTCAAATAAATAATACGTATATACTACAATGCCAGTGTACTCTTCTATTTAAAAAATACAAAATATCGTATCGACGTGCTCGACAAAAGTTTCTGAAACTTTCTCCGCCTCCATCTTTTCTCAAACACTCTTCGTTCCATATCCTCCAGTCACATCCATTAATTCTTCCTATGAAGACTAAAAACACGATAGATAAACATTTTTTCAGTTGACTTATCAAGATGCACCTGCACACTTACCTTGTTTGCAACAATACTTTTCTTTCAAAAAGGGTCTAATCTAAATATATATTTCATCCCATCCATGAGCTATGTTCGTTCTCAACTCAAGTCCGTAATAACTATATTTCAATTTCCAATTATTTTGCAGCAATGGATTTAACCAAAACTCTTACTCAAATTGAAGTTACTCAAGCAGAGATGAGTGGAAATGTCCAGAACAATAAAATGCTTCTCCAGGGAGTTCAAGAAAGTTTTGCAATGAGTTTGAATGAAATTAATTCTACTGTTGCTAGTCTTGATGCAAGGATAAAGGCTTTGAAGAAAAAGTAGTAAATTTGAAATCACAAATAAATCGTTTATATAAATTGTAAGCTGTATTTATCTCACATATTTGATTTTTTATATTTATTTTTCAATTTTAAGCAGCTTCAATAATAAATTTTTAAATATTGTATGTTTTTTATATAGCTAATTAACAAAGAAATGTCGTAAAAAATATCTTTTCTTGATCAGCACTGTCGCTTCTCATTTTAGTAAATATATCTATATAGTACACAATGATCACATTATTTTTCTCACTGGTAGCTAAGCAGAATATTTGAAGGCTAACTACGGCTATTATAATCTATATTGAAATTGTAGAATATTTTGAAAAAATTATTATACAGAAACACATTTATAAAAAGGCAAGTGACCGCAAAAAAGTTGGTCAAAAATACTCTTTTAATTGATTGGTTCAATAATGATAACAACAATGTGAATAATCCCAAGAAACATACATGTTCATACAGGGAATATAAGAGGATAACGAATATTTTGAAATATATGCAAATTAAAAAAACTATTTAATTACTCGTTAACAGGTGATATCCAAAAGTATTTCGTGCTGAAGAAAGAAATTTATTTGTTCGTGGACAAGGTTTTGAACATGTCAAATCCTACTCAATAATCATTATCCAAAGTGGATATTATCAAAAAAGTAAGTATAGAATTTGAACTGCATGCTGATTTGAAAAGATAAAATTGCTAAAAACAGTTTTGCTTGAATCTAGTGACAGAATTAATGTTTATTATGTATTCAGGCAAATTATTATAAATTGTTATTCCAGCAAAACAATGAATTTTTACTGACCTTACTTATTTGAAAAGTTTTCAAATGGTTTAATTTTCTTGTGAGATGGTCATCAGTATTTACAATATAGGTGAGACATATTCAAATATTTATCAGTCGTTGAGACTTTGAGATAACCTTCATCCTTGCAGTCGAATCATATAGCACGGAAGATGTATGGTGCAGTAACAGACGATACATTTGGTTGAAAACGAAAACCCAAACACAACGCATTTATGATTCAATATCAGACACCGCTGTTTCAACCTGCTAGAGGTCTCATCAGCGGTGCTAGTCTGAACGACAAATGCGTTGCTGGACTCAACTGTCCTTTAAAGGACAACCCTTAAAGGTCGATGAAATCTCCCCTTGTGAAGACGCCACCTATGGGATCGACAGAGAACTCGATCCAGGAATATCACAGATAAACGAGCCTCTGCAAGGCAGTCAGTTGCAAATCCAAGCTTCGACATCGATCGCCGATGGAATTCGTCCTGTCTTTCGCTACAAAGAAACTAGTTGAAAACCAGAGAACAAACTCAACACATGATAATAATCTCCATTCAAATAAGCATCCTACAGGTAGTAATTATAGAGACACGATTATTTCATACATAATTTAAAGCAACACTAGCTGATATATTTGTTACCATCTATCGCTACTTTGCACTTCGTTAGCTGAAGTTCTGTCTCACATGAGTGATAAGATCTAAACCCCATATTCCATTAAACATTCTTGAACTAACCTCGCGACTATCCATGTCAGTCGAGTCTTGAATCATATTTTACAATTATTAACCAGATTCTTGAACTAACATCGCGACTATTCATGTTCGTCGATTACGTAGTAGATTACAGCCGTTTCTCGGCCTCCCCCCACCACTATGACGTAATAATTGTTGGCTTTTTTGTTTAGTAAAATCAAGGCGATGTGACCTGGAAGGGTCTGGTGCATGGATCATTCCGAATTTTTTTCGTAGGAGATTTTGTGTGTGACATAATGACGTAATAACATTTGGTTGGTGTGTGTGTGAGAATGCACGGTACAGGGTTCATCATGTACGTGTATGTGTACAAACATACCCGCTGGCTGATCGTATCGACTTCTGTTAACGCGTCCAGCTGAGAGGTGGGCTTGGCTGTGACGTCAGGCATCTCTAGTGGGTAGCAACTAGCAATGTGTACCTTTTGAAATGTAGCACGGATTCATGGTGGGGTGACTCGCTGTTTAACATAAATGAAATGCCTGGCACACTGTGAAATCGGTAGACGAATATATCTACAGCAGCAATCAATGTTTGTAATATTTTTTCTTTATTGTGCATCAAATTTGTATCCAATAAAGTTTATTTTTAAAAAGTGAAAGTCAGTGGGAACCACATAACAAAATAAAACGTGAGATACAGTTCTCATACTTTGAGAATCAAAAACTTAATATACGTTCATCTCCAAATCAGAGTCAAAGTAAACCAAGACAAATGCCAAACATCCGAAATTATTTCCAAAAAAATTATACATAAACTCAAAGATCCATCGTAAATAAAAGTTTCCAAAAAGGTTTCCAAAGATCACATCACAGAATTATCAACAATCATACATCCCAAGACCAAATTTCCAAGTACCTCAACGTACACAACCCAGTCAAACAAATCAATTCAGACAACAGAATTACGGTCAATTGCAAAACAGACCCACAGTAATTCAGAAATATCCCCAAAATTCAACAAATAATAATACGAGAACCCATTATTTCGATTATAATGGCGATAGTATAATCAAAATGAATATTTTTATAAGGCTGATCAATACCAAGACGAATATAATCCAGAAAATGATTCATTTTATAATGAAAACACTTTTCAAAATCAATATGAGGAAGAGCAATTCTATGAGGATTTTCACAATACCCTGTGTTTAGACAACCCTCCTATAGACAACCCGTGTGTTCAACTTACCAACAACCCTTCAGACAATATCAATCCCCAATTACGACAAACCCAGTATACAGACAAGCTATTAATAGACCCACCATGCGTACCACAAGCAATGCCGATAGCAGAGACATTTGCGGCAGTCATCAAAACAAATACGAGTCCTGTTCAAACAATGAACAAAGAACAATTATTCGTATAAGCCCGATTCTAAGTAATCTTTATAATATAGTTTATGCAACTTTGAAATATTAATTGATAGCGGAGCAGGAATATCAATTTTCAAAAAGAAAACTGTTGAGAATTGTAGAAAACGATTTAAAGAAAATATTGAGATAACCGGAGTAACAAAAGGAAAGGTAGCAATTACTGAATCCGTATTATTACCTTTTGGAAAAAATAGAGTTGAACATAAAGTAGATAAACTTTATGTACATAGATATCGATTTTGACGGAATTTTAGGATGCGACTTTTTGGAACATTTCGAAGGAGTAGTAGATATAAAAGAGCAACAATTAAAATTAAATTATGGCACAATACCATTAAGAAAAGCAACAGAAATGATTGAAGATCAAAAACCAGAAGTAAAACAAAATCAAAATGAAGTCATTCTTAACCCTAAAACATCAACTGCTGAAATAAATGATATTTTTGAGTATGACCCTGATAGTTATTTCTTTGAAAGTAAATACGATTATTATAAATATTTAGAAGACGAAATTCCTCTTAACAACATAAAAATTGAACCGATAGTAGAGAAAGTATTCAAATTAAAATCAAAACTTAGAAACACAGAAGCTAAACTGTTGGTCATTGAAAAAAAAAAGTTCCAAATGCTTTTGTAAAAATGAAAGAAAAAGGAGAATTTTTAGTAACGATTGTAAATGGAAACGCAATTGAAAAATCTATTGACTTTTCAGACTTACAATTTGAAAAATGTAAGTCTGATTTTCATGAAATTTGCCAAAATCGCGCAGGAAAAATAAAAAGTTTACTTCGTTTAGAACATTTGAATAAGGAAGAAAAAGAATCAATAGAGAACCTTTGTTTAGAATTTTCAGATATATTTTATGTAGGAGATTCATAAACATTCACAAGTGAAATAAAACATTCTGTAAAATTAAAAGAGAATGTACAACCAGTCTCTGCGAAATCTTATAGATATACATACGTACACAAAAATGAAGTGAAATCTCAAATTTCAAAATTATTAGAACATGTATTAGGTAAAGAATATTTATCATCAACTGTAAGTTAATTCAATTTTCTATAATCGATTACAATGCGCCATTTCTGTTTTCCAGATGCGACAAGTTTTTTAGTTACTATCCAATAGTTAGTTACTATCTCAGAGCTTTTAGACCAGTTAGGAAAGTGTCAATATAGGAAAACTGCATTTCCTGTAGAAAATGGTCTTAACGAATTCCTGAGGATGCCATTCAGGATTAAAAACTCAGCATCCACGCTTCAACGTGTTTTAGATCACATATCAACCGGACTTAGAAACGAAAGATGTCTAGTCTACATGGACGACATAATAATTTATTCCCCAACCATTGACGAGCACTTGCAAAATCTAAAGTTAGACTTTAAACTATTGCGCAAAGCTAATTTAAAGATACAACCCGATAAATGTGAATTTTTAAGACAGGAAATTGCATATTTAGGACACCTAATAACTAAAGAAGGAGTAAAACCAAACCCAGAAAAAGTTAATTGTATAATAGACTTACCAGAGCCTATCAACGCTAAAGAAATTAAAGTTTTAGGATTAGCAGATCATTACCGAAAATTTATCCCAAATTTTTCCAAAATATCTAAACCAATGACACACTTATTACAAAAAGATGTAAAATTCAATTTTGACAGTGAATGTAAACTTGCATTCCAAGAATTGAAAAAAGCCCTAACGTCAACTCCAATTCTAATATACCCTAATTTTGAAGAACCTTTTATTATAACCAGACGCATCTCCTTTTGCAATAGGAGCAGTATTATCGCAAGGACCCATAGGAAAAGATTTACCAATCGCCTATGCATCCAGGACATTATTTCCAGCTGAAACAAAATACTCTACCATAGAGAGAGAATTACTACCTATGGTATGGGCAGTTAAACATTTTCGGCCTTACCTTTACGGAAGAACCATCGCCCTTTAACGTGGTTATTTTCAATCAAAGACCCTGACAGCCGATTAGCCAGATGGCGTTTGAAATTAGAATATCAGTTCAATGTAATTTATTGACCCGGAAGAATACACAAAAACGCAGACGCTTTGTCTAGAATTAAAATAAATTATTTCGAAGAATGTGCAAAATTCCATACCAAAATTTTTGCAATTGAAAATCAAAATGGAGAAATTTCAGATACAGAAACTGAAATAGGTCAGGAAACAATACTAGAAGAACTAAATAATTTTACAAGACTTTACGGATCAAAATCACTAATTGATTACTTCAAATTTATTTTTACTAATGATCAATTTTTAGATAAAAAACATAAAGACATAATTGTTTTTCTGCAAAGAAACAAATTATATGAAATTCATGAGAAAATACTTGATGATATTTTTGAAAAATATCCCGATAGTAAAACAGTAAAAGATCGAAAATAATATTTAATCCCATTACCTTTTGATCATGCAATAGCATACATGTTTAGCTCATAATATAAAGATCAAAGTATATTCGTACCGAACAAGATATACCAACTTGAAACAAATGTAGGATTCCCAATACAAGAAAAGTTATCCTATATTTTAGCTGACAAAGATGACATAAAATTTCAAATATGTCAAAATATTGTAACAACCCCAGATAAAGACCAGATTCCAATTATCTTAGACCAGTTCCATAACGGTAAAAATAATTTACATCGTGGAATAAATGAAACCTCAAGAAGAATAAAGCAAAAATACAACTCCATCATCCAATGGGGATTTTCTCGGCTCCAATATCGACAATTCTGTCTGTTGATGGTTCCATTTAAAAAAATTGACTCGTCGAAAAACAATACATTTCTCTTAAACTAAGGATACCGCAGACACCTGGCTTCCATTATTTCGCAAAACTTAGATCTGCGATCTAGATCGTCTTCGTCGAGTTCATGTACCAGTTGTACTTTATAAGGGTGATACTTTTAACTTTTAAAAACACGCAATATCTAACTTTGACTTATGTCGTAATCGTTGGCAAGTTGTCGGGTAGGTTTATGTGGATTCTCCTCGATGTCTACCGAAATATCCAATTTCTTCCCATCGTCAATCAATAAACTCCTGCCTGGTTTTTGAATATCTTTGACAGTCCCAAATTCACAAAATTTCGTTTCTATTCTACTAACGGTAGATTGAGAAATGTGATGATCAGGATATTTATTATTGAAAATTTCACTTACATTCTTCTGGGTTCTAGTTTTGTCCCCACATCCTAGCATTATTAACACTTCTACTATTTGACGTTCAGTCAAATGAAACATTGCTAAAACTTTTATCCTATTGTCTGAAAGTAATAACTGCAAAACTGTTTCTCTTCAGCAAGTTCACAGAAAACATACATTTTTTTACTCAACTGTCACGGCTGACAAACAACGGTTGGTAAAAACAAACAAAAAAATTTAAGGTGCATGGCATATTGTACAGCGGATGGATTCAATGGAATACCTACGTGATACCTTTCAACACTTTGAATTTTTTTTTCATTATGGTGCAATAATGAAATAAAATTTTTTTTATGAGGTATCACTTGACCCCTTTTTACATAAAAAAAATGGGGGGGCCGGCTGTCACGTTGAGGGGGGTGAAGTAGGGGGGATTTTTTTTATGTCAAAGAGTGTCTTTTCGAATACATAAATCGACGTGTTTTAGGGTTTCTCTTGAAAATGGCTAATAACGTAGAAAATGGATTTATCCGTTACATATGGTGCTCACTATATGATGTCGTTGAGCGATTGTCGGCCAACTTTTCTCTACGAAACGGTGCGTGGGATGGCGGAAGAACTGGACGTGTCAGCTCCCACGCGGGTTTTCATGGTTTGAAACGTATTGGAAATGTCAAAAACCTTGAAAAGTGGGTGTCCCACGATTCAAAAGATCGATAGAAATTGTCACGTTTCGAGGCCTGTTCTTCTTTGCTTTCGCGCAACCAAAACGATCCTTTTTTGGATCGCATCGTAACGTGTGATAAAAAATGGATCCTCTACGACAACAGGAGACGTTCTGGGCAGTGGTTGGATACCGATGAGCCACCAAGGCACTTTCCAAAGGCAAAAAACCCACCAAACAAGACCACGTTTACTGTTTGTCAGCGGCTGTAGTGATTTGCTGTACTTTTCTGCATTACAGCAGAGTCCTTTTATGAGGAAATCGACGAAATGTATCGAAAATTGCGTCAGCAGCAGCCAGCACTGATTAACAGTGGAGGTCTGATCCTGCTACACGACAACGCTTGTCCGCACGTTTCACAAATCACCGCCCGAAAATTAAATTCCAACATTTTTTCTAGCGGTCATATAACTATATCAAGATCAGAGTGAAGAGACGAAAAAATAATCGTTTACTATGATATATATTTCCCACATTCATTGAGCGTTCACATATCTCATTTATTCACGGAAATAAATATAACGCCAATCGCAACCGCGGCACACACACATGATAACCTGGTTCGACGAACTTGGTTCGTCACTCCCTACACACAGAAAAGGAGAATGTGAACAACGGTTCGCTATTTCACCAGTTTCATTCCAGTAAGTAGTTAGATGAGTTCTTCGAAGATTTCAGCTGCTATTGTTGTATTAGGGGAGTTAGGGGTGTTTTACAAGAAAGAAGATGAGATCGCAATGAACCAAGCAGTGGTGAGAGAGAAGAGTGGTCTCACGTCAATCTCGCTATCACCTTAGGGAAAACAATGCGAAAGAGTACACCCATTATTTAAGAATGACCGAAAGATAATTCAATTATCCGCCGCGCCGAATTGTATTGACAACTTCACTTTTCTAAATTCCCTACGGAAACTGACTCGATTCCTACTGCAGACTTGAGTCTGCAGTGGGAATGGGGTCACGAGTCAACAGTAAGAGATTGTTCAATGCTTCGTCTCGCTTATTTCTGTCCTTGTACAGGGACAGAAATAAGCGAGACGCTTTCCACTTTCCACTTTCCATAAACTCTATATGCTTCTATCGAGTCCGTCCAAAAGAAGAATTCATAAATTATACACTCACCACAATCCGCCATTGTGTAGCAACGGAAAAAACAATGAAGCTCTCCCACTGCAAGCGTTCAAGCATCCGCACTAAATACTTACTGACAAAAATCAAAATGGCTAACGGTTCCTCTCCTCCACCCACAGACGAACTTGTTGCGCCCTGCCGGAGAACCGAGCAAATGTTTTCGAATCCGATGGAAGACCAAGTTCGTTAGAAATTGTGGCGATCTTGGTTCGTTGAACACCACACACAGAGGAACAAATGACGAACATGGTTCTTGCGAACTAAATTCGGCGAACCAGGTTCCCATGTGTGTAAGCCGCTTAAATGATAATCGAGTTCCCAGTCTATCAATTTCTCAACCACAGTAATAAAAATTCCACTTCACCTAAACTACTCACAAAGTACTTTACTCTCTCGCTGCTGATGATAATTTCCTAACAAATATCCATTCCGAAGGGTAGTAGAAGAAACCCCATGACATTACTCAAACATATGTTCACAAGAATGAAATCAGAATAGCGTAGAATGAAAATGAAGAATGTAACGACTTTCTTTGAATTTAATAAAAATCAAAAGTTGTTGTAGATATGGAGTAGAACGCCAATCGAGGTCAGAGCGATGCACATTTTTTATACCTGCACTGCGGAGAGAATAATTATCCAACAAGAAATCTGATGCTTGAAGTGGTGGAGTCCAGTCAAATAAATTGATCAATTACACAGATGTAGCTACCTAGTTGAAGTTGTGAAATTTTTTATGAATTCTTTTTTCAAATACCAATATCAGAATCATAGTTTATAACAAAATGTTTTTTTTTTTCATTCTGCGTCTGAAGGTCATAATGCCTTGATATGTCATGTTATATTTTTGTCAATAGCGGCACAGTTGGGGATTAATGAAAACAGTGTTTTATTTCAATGACTATGAAAATATGTTGTACACTTTTTATGCAAATTTTATTCAAATGTTCGAAAAGACGGTATAATATATCTGCACAGACATATGTGAGCCGTTCAATAATTGTTTTTGTTTCTCCAATAACTCAAAAACTGGATTTTTCGGGTATGGTTTGAATGGAACGAAAATATTACCCTACAAAATGAGTCCTTTAAACCATCCTTCAATAGTGACCTGTTTTTATCCTCCATTCAAATTAAATGTTATTTTGCAATTAAAATTAATTACAGAGAGTATAGTTTCCTACTGAATAATTTTTTCAATTTATATCTTCTTCAACTAAATTATATCATCTACAAAAAACATTTTCCTGACTAATATTCACACTTCAGTATATATCATTTTACAATTATATCCGCGGCTACCTTGTACATAAATAGTCAGGACAAAGGACCTAGGACCTCATAGTTCGGGAGACAACGACAAAGTTTTAAGTACCTAATTTCTACAGGTTTAAAATCTATTAGTATTTAACAGTAATCATGTACATAAAAAAATTACTTGAAAACCTGTGTTTTTACACATTCTCGGATGTGTAACAATAGTGTAATATTTGAACTTCACGTTTATTCGAACATATTATGCAATGACATTTTATAACAATAAATGGGGGTCACTATTTTTATCAGTTGAGATATGCGTACTGCGAGTGTAAATATCCACAAACTAAAGTTTGTTTGATTATAATTTTGCAACAGCTTATACAAAAACATCATCAAAGTATGTATAGTGCCTAGATTTCAATCAAACATAAAACAAACCTTGTTGTTACTTATACCACGTAATATTTTGTATGTACGTACACATCACACGAGGAAGATCAAATTATATCGACACATTTTAATAATTAAACTAAAACAGTAAAACAATTGAATTCAATTTAGGAAGACATATGTTTCGAAAAAGTGAATTCTTGGAATTATATAGTTGATTCTTCTGGTGTAGATGAACCTTTGCACATTTAGTTGAACAAATTCAGTTAACATTGAAGACCCTAAGAATATTGGTAATAGAGCTCCTCTTCGATGAGCATTTGTATAAATTATATGAATTTCTGTTTCTTTTTATTCAAATGATTTATATCTATTGTTATTTCTTTATTGTTAATGTTCTGCATTATAGTTTTATATTTTATTATGATGTAATACTAGATGGGCGAAAAAGTTCATAGACTAACACAGATGACACTACTAGTATTAAATCCATATGATTATTAGTTAACCCTAACCTTCGAAACACGTATACAAATTTCACAGCTCTCGGACTATTAGTTCATGGGATAGTCAATTTGAGTGAAGCAACTTTTGTTAGTTTGAAGAAAATTGATGAAGTTCAAACGAGGTGAAACGGGCACCAAGGACGATGCACGCAGTGAACACCCCAAAGAGGCTGTTACCGACGAAAACATCAAAAGAAAGTCCACAAAATAATTTTGGATAACCGCAAAGTGAAGTTGATCGAGATAGCTCAAGCTCTATACATATCGTGTATGAATATTTGGGTATGTGAAAGCCCTGTTCAATGTGGGTGCTGCGCGAGCTCACAATCTACCAAAAACAACGAACAGGAGATTCTGAGCAGTGTTTGAAGCTGTTCCACCATAGAAAATCCGAATTTATGCGTCGATATGTGACAATGGATGAAACATGGCTCCATAATTTCACACCAGAAACAAAACGATCGTCATATGAGTGGACTACACGTGGTGAACCGACTCCAAAGTGCAGTAGTCGGCTGGCAAGGTTATGGTATCAGTATTTTGAGATGCGCATGATTTAATATTCATCGACTATCTTGAAAAGGAGAAATTCATCAACAGCGACTATTATATATCGTTATTGGATCGTTTAAAGAACGAAATCGCGGAAAACGACTCAATTTGAAGAAAAAAAGGCTGTTCAATTGGGCTTCGAAATGCTTCCGCATCCACAGTATTCTCCAGATCTGGCCCCCAGCGACTTTTTTCTGTTTCCAGACTTCAAGAAAATACTCGCTGGAAAAAAATTTAACTCCGATGAAGAGGTGAACGTCGAAACTGCAGCTCATTTTGAGGCTAAAGACAAATCGTAATATAAAATTGTGTGACCGCTCTAATCTTCGTATCACCTTTGAAGGCAACTAACTATATTGAATAATAAAATCAAATTTTATCAAAAAAAAATTTGTTCAACGAATTTTCCAGCCCAACTGTTACCAGTGTACGAAAATGTGAAACGAATAAATGAACATATAGTGCTGACGTATACAGTCCCTCCCCTCTTAACTTCTGAAGGGGGCAAGATATCAATCGAATAACCGGTTGCAGAGTTATTGGTACGATTCATAATGTGTAAGAGAAAGAAATTGTTCATGTAAGTGAATCGTATTTACAATAAAATTGAACCAAAACCTTATTCCCTCACGGATTTGAAAAACTGAGGCCAACAATCAAGATGAATTCGATGTGCGCCTTCACATTATTTTAGACCAGTAAGTGATTGGTTGGATCAGATATAACCATGAATGTGGATTGGTATGCGTGGTCCATTGGAATGGTTTGCTCGTTCACCGTGTTTGACACCTTTAGATTTTATTTGGTTCGAAACTTCATGTTACGCAACCTGGGACAATACAGCTTAAAAACATAATTACCAAAACTTGTGCTAGCATTACTCCAGAAATTATCCAAAATGTTTGAAATAAGTTCGAAAATAGACTGTTTTACTGTCAGGTGGTTCACGAAGAACATTTCGTAAACGATGGATAATGACAAAAGTTAAAATGGAATGCTATCGTTCTATGTTCTTGAAATCAACAATTATCTATTGCAAAAGATGGTACTAATTTATTTCTCTTTCCAATGAACATTCATTTCAAAAAATCTAACTTAGGGTGGCGAAGTTACGAAATTTATAATCCTGAAGTGAAGTTGAAATACATTTCTTACGAAATGCACTAAGAAGACCCCCTTTTCATTTGAAAAAAGAGTTGATAACGTCTTCTCGGCGACAAGTGATGCCACACTAAATATTATTCTTTTTACAAAAAAATTGTCCGACTCTGATATCTTGCCCCTTTGAAAAGTTAAGATAATGGTACGTAATGTTTTCAATTTAGATCATAGATAACAGAGGAAATACCAACTATCCAGGATCATAGAGCTCTGGGAAATTCTAAAAAGTGATTTGCGACTTATTTTATTGATTTTTATTCTGTTTAAAGTCTTAGAGAGAGAAAGAGAGATATGCATTCTCATTAAACATGTGAAATAGCGAAGACTACTAATCTTATTTTGTAGATGTTTCGACATTATTATCACAGTGCTGTTGGATAGAAAATCAAACGAAATCCATCACGATGACTCTTCACGATTCTATTGAATATTAAACGAATCGATTTGTTGTTTGTGAAAGGAAATTCCCGCAATAGATATTTCAAGCAAAAAATGGATTTTCCGCTTCCAGGTAGAAATTAATCTCCCGGCTGCTAAATTGACATGAAAGTAGGTCAGAACGAAAATGATGGAGAGAAGGGTTTTTGTATTTTATCGAACAGTGATATCCAGGATTGGATCGTATTACTGTCAAATCACGACTTTCTTTGAGTTCTAATATACGTCATTTTTTTCATTTTGGAATATTTTTTACCTATCAGAAATTTGAATTATTCTTGAGCGAAAGAAAATATCTTTTTTTATGGACGCTACGAAATAGATTTCTTAGTTTTCAAATAGATAGAGTTTATTGGCTATTTTACACAGTGGTTTACAGCACGTCACATAGTACAAAAAAATATTGAAAGACAATATGTAAAAATGTAAAACAATCAGGTCATTCACAAAAACATTTTAATCACATTAAAAAGAATAATTCGAAAATTCTTCTACACTATAAAAACAATTTT
>WOGR01001357.1:0-20215 GCA_015342045.1 Leptinotarsa lineolata | reverse complement strand
AATAGCGATAATTATTTGGCACTACTTCAAAATGATATCATTCCAAGTTTAGCAAATTTATATGCTGATCCAGGAAACCTTCAAGTTCCAGTGAATACGATATGGTTTCAGCAGAATGGAGCACCACTACATTACCAAGTTAATGTCTGGCAATACATCGATACAACATTCCCCGGTGGATAGGCAGGTGAGAATCGATTGAATAGCCAGCGCGATCACCTGATCTTTCATCATTAGATTTTTTCCACACTGGGATATGTAAAGAGCAATGTGTACAAAACTAAACCTTCAGATTTGAATGACCTTAAGAACGAATAACGCTTGCGATTAGATCGGTCACGCCTGATATGTTAAATAATGTAAGAAGACAGTTTCATTTGAGATTAGGATGTTGCCAAGTCGTTCACGGTGAACATTTTGAACATCTACTTCGTTAACATCCATAGTTCTTTCTCGTATTTTACATTTCTTTACGTTTTGTATTACTTTTCAGTTTTTGAGTTTATTTCATCGAATTTCGGTGACCACATGATTTTAATTTATTTTTTCTCAATTATTGCAATAAACTTGAAAGCGATAACATTTTTGACTAGAGAATGAAGAGACCTTTCAAAGGATATATCACAAACCTATACTTCCCATTTAAAAAATTTGGGGGTTGTACCTGTCATTCGAAGAGGGTTGAAGGTAGGGGTGGCATTTTTACGTTGGAGCATGTCAAATTATAATTTACATTTGACGTGTTTCGGAATTTTTTAAAAATATTTATAGTAACCGAAATAATGACTTTATTCCATTTGGCTTTTACACTGTGTAAACCTTCCTCTTTATTCACTCTATCTATTGAGAAAAACCGCATCAAAATCCGTTGCGTGGTTTCAAAGATCTAAGCATACATATAGGGACAGACAGCGGGAAGCGACTTTTCTTCACACTTTGTAATGATTTAACGATCTGAAATTTCTTTTCTATTCAATTTACACAGATTCATTGCTTTCACATATTTTTCTTGGTTTGAAAAATACTCTCTGGATTAAAGATGCCGGCTTTTGCACAGATTCAGTTCAATCAGAAAATTTTAGGCTGTTGTAACACAAAGTGTGTAAATCGTTTCATAATTCAAACTGACGGTGGAAATTATCAAGTCACTACAGCTGAAAGATATTTTCCTTCAGGGAAAATTTCTAAAAAACAATCGATATCAGCTTCAAGGGGGAAACATTATTTACCTTGTTATTAGAAGGCTTATTATTTCGGATAAAAGACGGTATACTTACAGAAAATGGGAGTATATTGATAAACATGACGTTATTCTCAAATGATGGATATTCCTCACGGATGTGCTAAATTTTAGAGACAAATACTCAATAAGATCAGCGTAGCACATATAATTTGAAGGCAATTGAAAGCAGAATATGAATTTTGTCCTGATTCTCGTTTTTTATTCTCAACTCCATAACATTGAAACTTCTGTTGTCATGGCAGATTCTTTCTTGAAACTTCTTCCTTCGAAGTAATAAATGAAAGAATTCTGACAAAATATTTCATATACCGTAAGTTAGGAAGTCCTGTAAAATTTCAAATAAGTACTTATTCACTTGCCATTATAATGATTTCCTGTTTTCATTTTGAAGAAATATTTTGTGAATAATCTACACATTCTCCAAAGCGATTTCATCTATACGTCTCTAACATTACGGCAAGGAAGTTTCACGATAAAAAACTCATATTTTTGGGCTCCGATTTCTTTAAGTTGTTGTTGTTGAATTTCCAAAATTATTTTCATAGATATCCAATAAACTTCCTTTGATAGACAAGGAAAGTCCAATGGGGTCTACAACAATGGATTATTATTGGATAAATTCTGCGATACAATGATGTAATATTGCATTTTATATTTTTCGAGTATTTTAACTGTAAATTTTTGTAAAATTCGAATAACTGAATTATTCGCATTTTTCAACAAGTTTCAAAAATTTAGTCACGAAAAATATCATTATCAATTTTTTTAGAAATATATTATCATAACATGGGTACTTCATGGTGAAAATGGGGTATTTTTTGAGTTTAACATTATAATAAAATGTTCAACTGAATATTTCGATCTGAAAAAATTATTACATGATAGGAACACAAAGAATGGATTTTTACCAAATACCACAGAAGACAAACTATTTTGATGGAAGAAAACAACAAAACATTAAAAAAAGACAGTTTTTTACATTTTCCTTGGAAAATTTTCAAGTTATGGGTTAAGAGAAAAATGTGGGGAAAATCAAGAAAATTGTTATGGAGAATCATCGAATCACTATTAAAGAATTTGCTGAGCATATCGGTATATCGGTTGGCTTATGCTATGCAAATTTTTCAGAAATTCTGACCAAATAACCCGTCGCATGAGCATTGCTCATGCGACATAATATTTTGCCCAAAAACAACACCGTAATCATACCTCAGCCATCGTATTCACCTGATTTAGCCCCTGCAATTTTTTTCTGTTCCCGAAAGTGAAGAGACCCATGAAAGAAAGGATGGCGTTTTACGACGACCGAGGAGATAAAAACAGAATCGCTGAGAGAGCTCAAGAGTATTATATCTGAGGGGGACTATTTTGAAGTGGACAAATTGGTAATTGTTGAATAAATGAATATTTTTTGAGAAACATGGAAATTCACATAAACGAGAAATCTTAACGAGTCATCCAAAATCAAGCACAGTTTCTTCATTTTGAGAAATAAGAAATTTTCAATTTCAAACATTCATTATTTTGCTATATATTCTTTTCGAATTCGAACTGAGAAAGAGGTGAATATCAACATTTGTTATAACGTCTACATCATGATGTTTTCATATCACCGAACTATAAGGTTTAATTAAATCAAAGTTGTGCTAAAACACGCTTCAATAGCAACACAAACTAAAAAATAATTCGAAACTATGACTTTATGTAACTAATGACTCAATAAGTCAATAAATCATAATAAATCTATTCACAAAAAATAATTTTGTTGTAAAAAATCTTGGGTGCTAAATATCCATTGTTATAAATACTTGGTTAGGAGCTGTTTGCCAGATTGGCACCTCACGCTTCATTCTGATTTCAGACCTATCAAAAATCATTAGTTACGTCAAGCCATAGGTCTTATTATCGATGTAATAACGGCCATTGCGATAGTAACGAAAAAGTTCATTTCACTCATAGAGAATAAAAATTCATTTCAAAGCAAACATCCTCGCCTAGGTCAGTCGAAATATTTGGATAGGAATCTCGTGATGTTATTGCAAATCTAGGTCGTCAGCTGTTTCTTCGGTATCGATATTTATCCAGCTAATATGAAACGTTTGAATTACTTATGACTGTCAGACTTCTCTGCGTCGTTGTGGTCATGTTCAAGTTGGGCCAAACTAAACAATATCATCCTGTCGATGATCATATGCGTGGGACAGTTTGAAACGCTGACAAGGTTTTTGTGGCTAGCGTTGCTGACACGAAGTATCATGGATAGTGGAAAAAGGCGAGGGGTCTTGCGAAAGCCACGAGGGGAATCGGTGACAAGAGCCCGTCGAAACGGGTTCGGGGGTCATCTCCCAGCCTTCGCGGCTGAGGGGGTGGCCTACATAGGGAGGTTATTTTTTCAAGCGCTTGGTGCGGAATTTGAGGGAAATTCAAAATACAAGTGTTGGCGTTGAAAATACACCGGATCAACGAAACCTAGGGGTTAACTATGAACCACCAAAGAGGCGTTATGTAAGTGTTTGTTATTGTATACATACTAACCAGTTGATATTGAGAGAGTTCACATGTTATTTTGTCTGAGTTCACTTCCTATTTGCAAAGAGGTGATATATTGTTGGATTCCTAAGGTGGGTGGTTTAGCTAAAGTTTTGATTACAATCAGAAAAGGAAGCAAATTCAAGGTTGAACACCACTCTCCCTAAAATAAAAGTAAAACTGAAAGTATTTTATACTGTAAATAGCACAGTCAAAGTGGCGGTAATTTATTTGTTCCAATTTCATCAATTTTATTGAATTTAACATTTCTTTCATAACTTTTTCACGTTGTTTTGTTTGTCAATGGAGTCGTTGTTTTACTCACTATACTTTATATTTGAAACCTTAGACTTTCATTTTCTCTTGAACTGAGAAAAACACCCTCCTTGTAGAGTGAGATGAAGTTAAGAAAACAAAATAAAATTAGAGATTTCTTAGTCAATCTATCGAGAAGTGAATAGCAAGTGAAAAGTATTTCAACCAAGAAAATTCAGTTAGAGCATATTTGGCATCGTTCTGGAACTACATAATGAGGAAGAACTATAAGTAGGTATACCAAATGATCAGATTTCAAAAAGACCGTCCTTCGTGCGATCGGCACGAACTCTACAGCCTTTTCGCAATTGCATAACATCCAAAATTTTATGTGAAGAAATCCGCATCTGGTGACAGCCGCTGCTAATCTAATTTTCATTTTATTGAATTAACACATTTTTTCGATAAGATCCTACAATTGTTTTTTTTTGTTAAACCGACGTTTTTACAACGATGTTGAACACAATCTTGAATTAGTTTTGAACTATTTTTCAGTTTGTGTTGCTATGAGAGCGTGTCTTTTTTAGTTTTTCAATATTATTTATTTTCAACTCTTTAGTTTGGCTTGCTATTTCAAGCCCATTTGCTTCAATATGAAATATATATGCATGCACAGACAGTGTGGTTGTATAACTTACTCTCACACAGAGACTGTGTCAGGAAATTATTCAATCCTAGCGATCCTGATCAGGATAATGAGATAAATTTATGAAATTATTGTGTGTTGTCACCGTTAGTCGAGTGTGAAGTGTGAAGTTAGTCAAAATCCAGTCCAAAGAAGTCGGTAACGAGTAAACAAAAAATCAAATCAACAAACATACAAGTGAAGCTAGTATAAGCTTGTTAAAAACAAGCTCCAAACGAAAATCCTGCGATACTCCAAATACATCTTTCATGATAGAATCATCGTGCTTTCTGAGCACTTTGTGACATACGAATTGAATAACTGTGGCGAATACGAAAAGACACCACACCAGATTCATGAACAATATGCATGTCAATCAGTACAAACACTTTGCCAAAATCAAATATGACAACTGCTGTACCTTGAGAGTAATCATTTGTCTGAAATATATAAATATCATAGGTTATAATTTGAGTACTGTAGAGAAAATATGTTTTGTAGAGGAATTCAAGTGAATATGTTTCGCAAGCCGTCAAAACTAGAAATAATATATTGAATATTCAATACTGTCATTTAGATAATGAATATGTTCAACATGGAAACAAAAACGAATCATACTTCAATTCTGTTGAAAAATGCATGAATTCACTCCAGATAAGAAGATAAAGTATTCGTCAACTGCAGAAAAACTGTTTATAGCTTCGAGTTTCTAACGGATAAAACAAGTAAAGAATGGAAATTCTTTAAGATTTATCACCGAAAATGGAGGTGATGATGAATTTTATTGCTTTGCATAATTCAGCCATAAAGATTTTATCACAAAATTAAGTGAATTATTTTTATTATCTTTACTTTTCCACCCTATCTATTCCCTGCTGTTCTAAAGGAATTTTACGATTCGCAGTTTATTAAACAAAACTGGGTTGGTTTTGGAGGAGATGAGATAACATTGGAAGGCAAGAGATTTTTCATTTATTTCGTTTATAACTGTCCCTCTGAGACGAAATAACAATAGAAGATATGATCCACAGCGTCGTGAAACTCACGAAATGTTTCCGCTTTGTCAACGTCATTTATTCTACTGTGTTGTTGATTATACAGTATCATTGTAGAGAGATAATCACGAACTGAACACCCTCTCTAACTTATCTATCATTTTCTATCAAAACATTCGGTGCATTCTGAGTAGTGGAAAACACAAAATAATAACGAAAAAAAATTACATTATCTTCAGTTCCTTATCATCGTTGATTGCTTCTTTGCAAAATTTAAAGTATTCATTGTTATCAAGGAGTCATGTATTACTCTGTTCATCAACGAAAAATGTATATATCTTTATGATTCTAGAATATGGTAGAATAAATGATGAATTCTTTGCATGTACTTCTTGTCTGAAATTAGGAGAGCATGGGAAAATCGGAAACCAATACAATTTCGTTTGGATTAGGAAAAAGTTGCTAATTTTAGAGCTCATTCAAATGACGTTCTGAAGATAATTTCGTTTTCATTTCTTTCTAGCGTTGTTTAAGGATATAATATAAAACAAATTTTCCTGATACGAGTTTCCACGTTATACAAGATAAAGTTCACATAATTTCAATTCGACGTTTCATCTCCGAAAAACCTTCACTAATTTCAATTTTTTCATGGACTAGAAAAAAAATCATGTGATATAAATGCCTTTTTGCGGAATTTCGAAAATGTATTCAAATCAACCCTGAAATTTGCACTTTTTCGTAATTGAACAGACTTGCATCTTTTACGATTTCCGATTTTCCTATGCTGGACCTCCTCATCTTAAAGACTTTGGATGAATCATAGGAACTTGCTCGAACAATCAGTTTCAGTAAAGTTTTCTTGAGAAAGCGACAGTGAAATAGTGATATATAATTGAATTTATTTAAGTGGTACTGAAGGAAATGAAGCAGAATCACTAGAGTAATAAATTCGAAAAAAAGTATTAACGATTAGATGGTAATGTCATCAGAAAGAAAACAGAACGAAAACAGAACGAAAAAAACAAAAAGCAAGAACTGGGAGTAAAAACAGTAAAAAACATGGTATAACAATAAAGAAAGCATATACCACAATTTTTCGATATATTTCTGGACCTTCATCATTTACAGATGCAGTTGTCACTAAGTGGTCGATGGCATCATCAACACTGACGTGTTATTGAGGTGGTTATTGTAGTATTAAGTGATGCTGAATGTATTCTGCTGTCTTTAAGGCAAAAATTCTCAGCCAAAAAAATGAAAGGTGTACTGCAGTTTGTTTTCAGTCGAAGACCAGCTTAACCCGACCCAGATGAGACCCAATGGTCACAGACACAGATGAGACCGAACGGTCTCATGTGTTTTCGAGATAGCAACAGTTGGATCAGCTGCAAAAAAGAAAACCGCCTGTATAAGCCTATGCTAAAAATATAAGAGGATTCATTTCATGTTAGAAGAAGATGGAAATACTGCTACTTGCTGATTTGGTCCACAGCATTTAACTAACTCTTAGAAACAGAAAATTAGTCGTACATGTAGAATAACTGTCTTTCTATATTGCTAAAAACCCTTCCAATTATAAATGAGACAGATATCAGTCATAGAAATGCTGCATAACGTGATACATATACATATATTTTCAATATATATTTCCAAGGAATCATTCAAGAAAAACCAAATTGAATGAATATGAATTTTTGCAATGCTTCCACTCTTTGTCCAATTCGGAAAAATTATCCAAAGATCTTGTTAATTTCTTCTGGTAAACGTTTAGATGAAATATCTGCTAACTGGTTATCTGACTCATTGTAAGCAATGGTCTTTTCAACGTTATATACTGAATATCTCTGTAATTTGCTCATTCATTATTATTATTGCTCATCAAATTTGTATCACTTCTATTATCAACATGAAGTTTCGTTAGATTCGAAATGTTGACAAAAGTATTTTCAAGAACTTTCGTGTCATCCATATAACGAAGGATTGCTTAACTTTCGTCATTGCAATCAACGCACACGTAGTGGTGCTGTCTGCTGCGGCAGTAGCAGACGAAACGTTTGTTACTTCAGGTTCCATCCGACCACAGCCTACTAGCCCAGTATTTATACTCTTTAATGTCCGTGAGTTTTCTACACTTTTTTGTAACAAGAACAGGATTTTAAACAGCGATGGGTGCAATAACCACAAAAACGAAAATCCTTCTTAGACAATGAGAAATCGATCCCCATATCTTTACCTGTTTTTATTAGAAACGATATTCTCTTTCCCTTTCTTCAGATTGGGCCATGACTTGTGAGACAACCCGTTTATTTTTATTTTCATAGTCGAAACAATAACTATACCAAAATGATATTTTTTTTGAGTTCTTGAAGTATTGAAATCAACTTGAGTTATCCAATCCAGGTGCCTCCAGTAAATGATTGAGTGACTTGAAAACTGCCGAAATAACTGTGGTCATAGTCAAACTATTATTGAATGAGTGTTCGTTCGGGTATCTCCAGTTTGTCATTTTCTTCTCTCTTTTTTTTTCAGCGACCACCAAAGTAATTTTGTTACATCACCTGCTATACCTGCCGTCGTTCCACGAGGAGACAAAAATGCGATAATGAATAGTATAGCGGATTCGTATATTTTACACAAAGAGAAAAAGCACAAGAAATACCACAGAATCAAGAAAGGTTATCCAAAAAAAATACGTGAGTATTTTTTCATTTACATTGTTGAAATATTATTCTGATACCTCCATATGAGCCCCGGAACTTGTCACATATTTTTTATTAGAAAATGTATCTATTTTCAACAATAGGATTTAAAAAGTGTATTTATCAAAATTCAACCAAAGTTTTTATTGAAATATTTATGTTTCTTTGTGAGAACATCATGTTCAATGAATACCGCGTGAGCCTTGAAGAATGAAACTAAATTGAGGCATTCAATTTTACAGGAGTTCATTGGGAAATTCAATATTGGATTTATACAGATTCTTGGTTTCTGAAACTACAGATAATTCATTTATACCTATTTTCATAACTATGAATTCTTTGATTCCATGTTGTTTCCTTTTAGGTCCGACAAGAACAATTTATTAAGATTTATTTGCATTCAACTCAAGATTGCGTATTGTGAATATATCTAGCAGGTTCTGCAGGTCCGCATTAACTTTTTCTGCCGAAATTTACCTGTTTTAATAAAGAAAGGAGTATTACAACCGAGTATCATCAGCATAATGGTGAATCCAACATTCGCTTCTTACTAGATGAATGTCTGAAACGTATACAATAATAGATGTCTAGGAATCAAGCCTTGGGAAACTCCATGAGCTAGAAGCAGGGTATTTCAGTATTGACCATCTAAACATATGGTTTGGGTTCAATGATCGGAGTAGCTTAGAAAACTCCTACAAGAAACAAGGGAATTTTCCCAGATTGATGGAACATGATTTTTTCCAAAATAGTGTTAAAAATATGAGTAATGTGACTGATGAGATAATTCTCAACATAATCAGATCGAATGCAGTTATCATTTAAACTATTCATATATTGTCTGACTTGAATAGGTGACACTATAAAAAAATTCATCTCGGTTCTGGTATTTCTCAAGGAGTCCCAACTATTAACTTGTTTCTGAAGGGTGGTTGATATTTAAGAAATGACGATTATTTTCATTCAAATCTCTAAAGTTGGGTGGATCGAAGTATCAAAGATAGTTTTAGTATCTATATTTCTCAGAATGAACTTTATATTTCGATGCTATAGCACCGAAGATTCGTATAACTCAACCAGTCCGTCCACTAGAGATTTCGTGTATTTGAACTTCCTCTGAGCCTTGTTTTTCAATTCATTCATTTCTCTAATATTAAGAGTCAGCCATAGAGCAGGTGACTTTGTAATACGAATGTTTCTAATCGACTCATGTACGAGGGCGGTCACAGAACAAAGATACAAGATATTTTATCAGATTTTTTTATTTCTCACCATAGACTCCTTTAAACTCTACACACTCCTTCCAGCAATGATTCCATCTCTGTAACCCGCCTAAATAGTACTCGGCGTTTTTCTCAGCAAAATAAGTGTTCACGAAGGTGATTGCCTCTTCATTAGACAAAAATATCATTCCTTCGAGCACAATTTTCAGATGAGGGGACGAAAAAAAATCGCTTGGGGCTAGATATGGTAAGTAAGGTGGATGGTCAAACAGTTCAAACTGTAATTCGTGGATTTTTTCCATGGTAGCCGCTGAGGTGTGAGACGGTGCGTTGTATTGGTGAACCCGGATGTTTTTCTGCAACTGTGGCCGGTTTTCCGCAAGTTTTTCCTTTAGCTTGAAAAATGTTATGATGCATAATATGCTCTCGTGATGATTTGTTCTTTTATGAAAATAATCGATTGAAATGACTACATGATCATCTCAAAGGACAGTCATCATCACTTTCCCAGCCGAGAAAACAGTTTTGCTTTTTTTGAAGCCGACTCCTCCTTTGCAGTCCACTGTTTGGACTATATTTTTGTTTCGGGTATACAAGGTGTTTTAAATTCGAACATCACCATTGGGATCTCGGAAACTACGAGAGATACGAAGATGGTTGATTGGGGCAAAGTTGCACATTTACCTGACTAACTATATGCCGTTGAGAAAGTTCAGAAATTCCGAGTATATCAGGAGATGTCCGGAAAAAACAGAAATTCCGGAAAATGATTTTTATTCTTTTCTGGGTTTATTTTTCGACGGATTCGAAAATAATTCGCTCTTCCACATTGCCACTTTTTTCCTGCTACATAATGGTGTTTTCAGATTTGCTACCCGACGTTTCATCTTCCGGCCACCATCATCAACTTTATTTTTTCTCTTGAGCGCTACAATGGATTCTATCTGTGTTGAATAGAAACAGATTTTACCTATTCAATGATGTATCATAAGTTATCATTCTTTTTCGAAAAACTGGATGAGAATAAATTTTTTTCAATATCTCCAATTTTTCGAAAAAGAGTGATAACTTATGATACATCATTGAGAAAGTAAAATCTGGTTCTATTCAAAACAGAAAGAATCCAATGTAGTGCCCATAAGAAAAAACACCATTGTGTAGCAGAAAAAAAGTAGCGATGTGGAAGTGCAATTTGTTTTCGAACCTTTCGAAAAATGAAGCCAGAAAAAATAAAAACCATTTTCCGAAATTTCTGTTTTCTCCGGATATCTCCGGATAAACTAAGAATGTCAGAACTTCCTCAACGGCATATTGTTAGTCAGGTAGATGCGCAACTTTGTCCCAATAACCATCTTCGTATCTCTCATAGTTTCTGAGATCCCAATGGTGAGGATCGAATTTGAAACACCCTGTATAATGGTGTATGAAATTTTCATCTACAGTGATTATTCGGTACCAAAACTCGGATTTATTGCCCTTCAACTGCGAAAACAGAGCGTTGGAAATGTTCATTCGAACGCGTTTTTGCCCATTCGAACGGATTTATTGCCCTTCAACTGCGCAAACAGAGCGTTGGAAATGTTCATTCGAACGCGTTTTTGGTCTATAGTGAGCAAACGCAGCACCCAACGCGCGGACAGCTTTCTCATGCCTAAATGTTGTTTCAATATGTGACAAACACGTTCCTTTGACAGGTTTATAACCTCTACCATCTCTCAATTTAATTCGACGGTCGTCTAGCACCATTCGGTGAACTTTGGCGAAATTATCGTCAGTAGTTTCAGTTTTTTGACGTCCCGAATGTTCATCGTCTCCCAAACTCCTACGGTCACGTTTCAAATTCAGATACCCAAAATGCAGAATCCAAATCAACTTTGATTTGCGTAGGCGTATCGCCTTTCAAAAACAAATATTTGATGATAGTTAGATACTAGATTTTGTTCATTTCCATAAAAACACTCACATCAACTCACTTAAACGACTGTTACATAGCAACTGCGCGTCCAAAACGGTTGAAACTTTGGTGAGTAACTGTTAAGAGATGAACAACAAAATTCACTAGCTTTCATTTCCGAGTGTTGCTTCCTTAATATTGAGGGCGGAAACTTTCAAGACCACCCTCGTAGACTGAATAAATTCATCAAACTGTAGTGAAGAAGTCCACCATTTCATCTACCGTTCGTGGATGATAACTCAATATATCAACAAGATGGAGTAGTAGAAAGCCAAAAACTTTCTTTCCCAAAACATTATCATATTATTAAAATCCTAAGTATCTTCTGTACTGGACACGCATTCAGAAGGATCCATACATCAGATAATTCGTAAATATTTCCATGGTGCTAAAATTCATAAGGGTTTTCGTAAAAAGTTTTCTACGGCGTTAGAGATCACAAACCTTGTTTTATAATATCAGCTTACCGTTGCACTCGCAATAATCAGAAGAAAAAAATTTTTATACCCCTACCCCCTTGGCAGCAAACCGGAGTTTATTTTGCCACGAAATTTTGGAATAAATCGAGTCACTATGTTTTATATTGATATTTTAGATTCAATTATGAATGTTAGAATTATGTTGTTTCATTGAGTGTACCTAAAAGGACTGTTATAATGGCTGGAAAAGAAACATTCGAGGAGAGCAAATTATTATTAAAGAAATCCGGCCGGTACAGTTCGAAATTGGGACATGTGAATAGGATGTGATTTATATCAGCTACAGAAAAATTGTCACATGAGCATAATGGGTTTGAATCAATGCCTATTTTTGCCAAATGTGCTAGAAACTTACCATGGTTCATTTTCATTCGTGTGATGGTAGTGGCGGAAAATCTTGAAAAATTGAAGCTATCTATGTGGGAGATACTTTTAGGGAGAGTGGGGTGGATTAATCTATAATGATTGAAAAACATTTCCCTGTTATGTTAAGGTGATCTGCATCAATGTACTGGAATTATCTTGTTGCAGGTGCCCCACGTGATTGCAGAGTGTCAGCTTGGTCAACATGGAGTGCCTGCAGCAAATCATGCGGCATTGGGGAAATGCAACGACGCAGAGAGGTCCTGAAACACGCGAGGAGGGGAGGGCGCCTGTGTCCCCCTCTAGTGGAGACGAAATGGTGTGGATCAGCGAGATCATGCAACAAGGAATATTTCAACTGGTAATCAAGACTCTCCTAGTGAATTTCTGTGCACAATTCGAGACACCAAGATTTCAGTGTGCCGTGGTAAACCTGTGTTGACCGATAGGAACTGCCAAACTATACATTTATCGTTACTAACCAAAAAAGTGACTCGGGTTCTCTGCGCTAAGCAGAATATGACGTCTGTAATAAAATGCACATCAATTTTATAACCATTATGTAATGATAATAATTATTATTAAGGAGAGACAATCGATTTTCTAACAACTGAAAACTAAAACACGATCGATTCCATCTAAATACTGCCCAGTGACTAACAACGTAGTTAAATAGGTGGTGATTTAAAGACTTTCGAGTGAATTTATCAAGAATCAGTGATACTTTTCTTAAGTTGTTGAAGTAGAAATAAATTTCTAACAGTGAAATAGCATGTTATTACAATTAATTTTTCGTAGGCTGAACAGGATCATAGAGCTCAATCTAATGGAAATTTCGAATGGTTGAGGTGATTCTCCACCACTCTAAAAAAACGCTGTAGCAAATCGACTTTCCGTCATGTCTCCATAATTTAAAAAATTGTAATTGACATGCTTATCCTACCCACCGCAGAGTAATGCTGAAGCTGATTATATCTTTAAACACCTTTACGTAAAAATGTATCAGTGTTGTTACGTTTTGTATTTCATGGAATACTAAGTATCACCAATTATCATTGTTGGTTCAGATAATATCATGACATTCGTTATTACAAATGTTGATGAACTCTCTTTAAGAAAATGTGTGTATTCAAATATTCTTTACCTAAGTTGTGTCAAATGTTGGGATGAATAAAAATTAACTATTTTCTCTTGATTGTCATGCCTGAGATTATATTTATATCTCCGCAATAAACGCCTTATTGTTTCGGATAGATTATCATTTCAATTGCAGGTAGCCAGACTTTACCAGTTTTTCTGATTTTCCTCTTCTCTACTGAAATTAGTTCCATTGATGATTGTTTATGGCTCGTTTCGACAATTCACAGAAGAGAACTGTAGAAAATATAAGCTCCCATACCATAATAGCATGTCCACAAAAGGAATTCCATTGGTTCCACAATATATGAACTGGCGAAACACTTGATCCCGTTTCCTAAAGCGCGAATTGAAATCTATAGTTTGGATATAGTCTTTTCTCTTCAGCAAATCCTATCTTCTGATCAAACGAGTTGGATTTCAAATCTCTGACACTTTCGTGCTCTCTACCTGTGATATAGGCCTAGTTAAAACTCTGAGAGATGCGTTGCACGGTCGAGACTGATTCTCGCCGCCTTGTTCTTTGTTGAACTCCTTTCAACTCGTAGCTTTTTGAGGTCACTAGCCAGAAACCTCACCTTGCAGAGATGCAAGGCCTTTTAATGCGGGTAGGGTCGTCGATAGCGTAATCTACCGTGGCCCTGACTAGGGGGTTTTCATGAGTTTCGAAAACTACTCTATTTCGGGACTGTAAACTCTCCCGAATGGTTGGAAGATTCAGATCCCGTCTAATGTTTATGTTCCGTACGTACCACGGAGCGTTTGTTGCCATTCTTAGGATTTCATTCTGGATCCGTTCTAGAATATTGACATGTGTTTTTGCTGCATGTACCCAGACTCCTGAGGCATACATTATCATAGGTTTGCACACAGTCTCATAAAGTAAGACTTTGTTTTTAAGACTTTGCTTGCTCTTACGGTTGAGGAGAGGATACAAATGAGCTATCCCCACACTCGCTCTTTTCTCTTCACAAAATCACAATGAAAGTGAACTCATTACACAACAAGCCTAACAATATGAAAGACATTTGGACATATTATGGAGTTGGAAAAACATGTGTCAATAATAAACTATTACACGCATTATATTCAGAAACCAGACGATACATTGAAAACACCATTGAACAGAATAGTTTTTAACTCATTAGAAAAATGTGAAAATACGTTTAAGACACTATATTGAATTTTCCAAAATTAGTTTTTCTTTGTGAAAAATTAACGTGTTCAAGTAACGGGCTCTTCGAATATTGCTGCTTTGTTTCAGATCAGCAAACCTTAACAAAACTGCTGTATCATACTTCCAAACCAGAGAATAGTAATTCTTGTGGAATGTGACACACAGGTACTAAAAGAATTGCGAGTAATTTTGACTTCATGTGGAAAGTTTACTTTTGATATGGTGACTAAGTCAATAATTCTTCGAATTCAAATGATTCTCTGGATTCGATGTACAATATGTTACAAATAAAGAAAATTACCTCCATATACATTCGGTTTGCTCAACTCCTCTTGGAAAGATACTGACTCTGGAGAATTTTTTCGCAAATTAACAAAGACCCCCTTTTCAAGATATTAAATGTTAAACATAAAATATGTTCGATGTAATTTCTCATACTAGGTAGGTTACTGGGTTACATTTCATTACCATAATTTTAAATATTCTCATTGTATTTTTCCAGCACTCAGATATGCCTTGCTTGTAAAAATACGTCATCTTTCAAAGAAGTCTTGTAAATATAATATAGGTACAAACTTTAGTCCGTAGTACGAATGTCAATGAAAAATTTCTATCAGATATTTGTGAAACTCTTTTCTTATTTTTGCTTTCATTATGTCAATAACTATTTTCGTGAAGCTCACCTAAAACCAAATAACTTTGTGAAATAATCGAAACTTATACATATAGAATAAGTTGAGAGATGATAAGTTGTATATGTATGTATAATTGTACTAATATATGGTTTTTTAGTTTTTAATATGGTCTGGCTCATAATATGTATTCATTGAAATTAATAAACGTTATATTTAGATAAAATCTCGTTTCATTCAATATCCACTTGAAATTTTCTTTTAGCGACATGTGATGGAATTGGTCGATACTTCTTGAATCTAGAATAACGTATTCAAGCAGTACTTCACTGTGAGATTTATACTGAACATTTCATAAAGCCGCAACACTCGCCTGAAGTAGCTATTTTACGAGGTTTTACTAAAAAGTAACAGTGTTTGGTGTTGGTCCTTTCATTTTTTCCTACACAACTTCCACCTCATTTCCTTCAATATACTCCCTCCACTATCCCTACACTTTTCCAGTCTGATTCTTCACTGTTCAACACATTGTTTTGTGTCATTTTATGAAAGTATGTTCATAGTCTCTATCGCTTTCTTCTTCACAGCTTTCGCTATATTGAACTTGGTTCCTTCTAATGTTTCCTTCACTTTTGGGAACATATACAATATTAAGGCACACCGAGTTAGATCTGGTAAGTGGGGTGGATTTTCCAACACAGAGATTTCATACTTGGCCAAACAACAATCAGTGCACTACGGGCTGGAAGCATTATTCTGATGAAACACTCACGACTTGTTCTTCCACAACTCTGGTTGCTTTCGTTTTTGTCGCTCACGGAGAGTGGCTAGAACCTCAAGATATTTGAGGAAAAACTTCTTGGCTTTCTGCTTCTCATTCTTCAATCAAAAAATTGTAGGAATGAGGTGATGAGACAGAAGTCTTGTACTGAAACTTCGAAGTAAGTACATAAATTTGGCGAGTTGATTTGATATAATCAAAAGCGGGGAAAATTCATGGACGAAGCACTCAGGAAATATGTAAATCACAGATCGTGTTTGACACCTGTTTCTGACTCATTAGCTGTTATTAGTACGGTATTGCCAAGTACAAGGTCATCAACAGAAGCCAGCTGCACTTTGTGGTTTCGGTCAGGTCAACACGAGGCAGCTTTAGCTACCGGGTCCATAATTCAGCTGAATCATCATCTATATCGCGAAATGGACCGGGATATCACGCGAGTAGCTAAAGCTGCCTCGTGATAACTCAAGTGATATATCTCTAACCAGAGGAGACCTGAACGAAACTACAAAGTGCGGAACCAAGTAGCAATTCAGAATAGAGGTATGAATCGATGACCAAATGAATCATATTTTGGATTGAATTGTGGGAATCTTCCAAAGAAAGGAAGAAAGCTATAAGAAATAAACTATATACAATATACAAAGATGTGTAGTTCATGCAAATTAGTAACTTTCAGACACAAACTGGAAAAATAGAGTGCTTCATTTTGCTGGAGATGCAAGTGTCTTATTCCGAAACATCGGATGTCCGCCATTGAGGATGACAGTGTTCCCTGAGAAGGAAATTTTGCATATATTTCATTGGACAGCAATTTTGCTGTAATTGTTTCGAAAGTATTTTTCCTCCGTGTAATTTAATGTTTATATGAGAATAGTGTTTTGAGGGCTTTTTCCCCCAGTGTATGTCTGAAAATTATTTCTTTGCACGAACTACCCATCTTTGTATAGAGTTTATTTTGGAATTGGTTGCTTTCTTCCTTTCTTTGGAAGTTTCCCACATTTTTTGTATAGAGATGAAGAAGTAGAAAGCAAAAACTTTCAATTCCGTATCTTGAGAAAACTGAAACATGGGCCTATACAATGAGAACTTCAGATGAAAAATACTTATTTTGTGCTCATTCGGTTAATTATCATTGTTACAATGATGTCAACAGCACAAATGATTGTAACCATAATTCCTAGATACTTAATTGGTTGGCCACATTTTGGTTTCCTTATAACTGCACTTATATATACAGGATGTTTTTTTATCATGTGGTAACATTGCTATATTCTAAACCGTAACAGATACGAAGACGATTGAATGGGAAAAAAAGGTAAGTGTCATCAGGAACAATACAATGGTTGAAAAAAATTCACGGGGACTCTCGCCTTTCTCGAGTTATACGGGGAAACCAAAAATGCTGTTTTTAGTTTTTTTCGATGGAATTGTTATTTCTGAGAATATCAAATAATGAAAATTATTAGTTAATTTTTAAAACCGAGTTGGTATTAGATATAAGGAGATTATTGTAACTAATTTTATCCAACAACTCCAATCTATATCAATAAGTATTTTATCCTCATGGAAAATCTCCTAGGAAAATCTCAGAGAATATTGGTTTTGGTTAACTATTATTCCTAACTTATAAAAATCAAAACAATTGGTATTTCAGTGTTCATTTTATTCCTACCTCGAAGGTATCAAAGGTTTATCAATGAAAAAAAAATTTAATGTACAAAAGGTTCAGAGATTAATATTTTTAAACATGCTCTAATAAAGGCAAATATTTAGTAAATGGATATTTTTCTAGACCTACCTCCACTCCGAATCTTTCTGTAAAGAGAGACTAGATGGACAACATACACATATGTACATATGAACAATTGTGGCAGAATTGGCGCGGTGATAGTGCGCCCAACCCACGATAGGAAGGTCGTGGGTTCAATCTCAACCTCGGCCAGATATTTTTCTCGAGAGAATTTATCTAGTTGAAGTTGGGATGATTCTGCAACAGTGTTAGGAATCGCACGTTGAAAAGTAACACCTCGTTAGTCCTTAGCACGCACAAGTTTCGACTTCTGAGGGTTGTCGTTCGTAGGAAATCGACAGCTGGTTAACGGAAAAACAGATTTAATTGAACGAAACAAGCTTGGGTGGAACGAAGCAGACCTCTAGATAACAATGAAAGTCATACCATTCTGGGAATGACCTCTGACGTAATTCATCTAACAGTCAACTATCACCTGCCTTAAATAGTCCTGATTCCGAGTAGAGGGAAATGTTTTCTTTTAGAGGAAGAAACTGAGAACAGATTGCTGTTGTTGGTTCATATATGGATTGAAAATCTCTATAGGTTCTAATGCATTTAGTCACAGACTCGGGACTGAGATATTAACCTGTCTAGGGACCTCTGCGACCTTATTTCAGGCAGAAATCTTGATGTTTATGTGGAGAAAATGGAAAAAACCAACCTCATTCATATATCAATAAGAATATTCTCGGATAGCCAAGCCAAACAAGAGTTTCAGAATCCTTGCAAAAATCTACTAGAATTAGCTCATTCAAAGGTACAATATGTTACAAAATGATTGTTAGATTACAGTAGAAACGGCTTACTTTTCATTTTTGCCATCTGACCCAATAAACTAATCGGCGAAAAATGAATAGGTGTGAGTCATAATAAAATCCTCGCCGGTTACACTGGAGGGTTGAGTAGATCCCTCACCTTGGAGTCAACTAGCAACTATTTTCATTAGAATGAGAAAATTATTGGAAGTCGACTGGTTCTGAGAAACAAATATGAAGCCGATGGAACTATAAAGAAAAGGAAGGTGAGATTAGTTGCCCAGGACTTCAGACAACCTAGCTCGAAAGCTCGAAAAGGTTACTTATATCTCCGGCTGTTGGTTATGAAATGAAAATCCATCAATACAATATAACAACTGCCTATTTCAATGCTGAAATCAACCAGAGAATCTTCATGGAACCTCCAAAACATTTTCGTGAAATACGAATGATATTCATGCAAATCGGAAGGTGCTGGCATGAACATTTTAACAAAATATTCAAAGAGTAAATCCAACAAATGTCGATCCATGTTTATATCATATACATAAAGGGGAAGAACTACTACTGTTGATAGTGTTTTATGCAGACAATATTCTGGTGGCTTCAAGAAGTTGAATATTTTCAAAGATTTTGGAAGATATTGAACCAAACAATTCAAAATCAAAGATATAGGAGAAGTTCGATACTCTTCGGGAGTAGAGTTTTGTCAAAAAAAATACAATTTCCATGAAACGAATAGGTTTATATACTGAAATCAAATCCAGTGAGCATTCCTATGGAAACGAACTTGAAGTTGATAAAATAAGATAGTCACAATCCAGATGATGAACAAAATTTTCCATATAGAGCACTAGTCAGAGTTTGGACTTATTTAGCAGTCACAACAAGGCTTAATATTAGTTTTGCTGTAAGTTACTAGGGTATATCCAATAATTGCTATGGAAAAACTCACTGGTCTACTGCAAATCCGATATCTGAAAAGAACCAAGAAATGTACCAACACAATGGCAATGGTATTGTAACGTTCCGACTTTCCATTAGTAATTTCATATTGTTTGTGACACAATCTGGACACAAAATCAATCTTTTCATTTTCAATCTCAAGTTGTGAACTACATACCCATTATTCAAATTCTTATTCTCATTTTCACAGACCTGAGATGCTCCTGAACAGTCTTCGGTAGCGCTACCCAACAAAAATAAATCGGAATATTGACATTCAAAAACCATATTAGTTGTTTTGATTATTTCATTCCGTATAACGGTTAGATATGCAATTGGACGTCAGATAAACAGTCTTCTTCTTTTGTTCACTAACAGATTCCATTGTCAAAGAGAACCTAATGGCATTTAGCCAGGGAATTCATTTTTACAGTGTGAGGTCAATTTAGAAGTTAGAGACAGAGAGATAGAGAGATGCATATTTTGATGTCATTCTTAGAATCGGTGGACTTTGTTTATATGTCTATTTTATTAGGTGAGTGAAGAGTTTGAACTTTGAACTGTT
>WOGR01001356.1:0-20221 GCA_015342045.1 Leptinotarsa lineolata | reverse complement strand
TGTGTTCAGCGACGAGGCTAATTTCTGGTTGAATGGATACGTTAACAAGTAAAATTGCCGCATCTAGAGTGAAGACCAGCCACAAGCATTGCAAGAGCTATCGATGAATCCCAAAAAAGTCACTGTTTGGTGTGAATTATGGGTCGGTGGCATCATTGGGCCGTACTTCTTCAAAGACGACAATGGCTGGAACGTTACTGTGAATGGTGAGCGCTACCGTGAGATGATTGACTACTTTTTGTTGCCTGAAATGGAAGAATTGGACATGCCTGACATGTGGTTTCAACAAGACGGTGCCACATGCCACACGGAACGCGAAACAATGGCCCAATTAAGAGTCGCCTTCAGTTAACAGATTATCTCACGTTTGGGGCCCATCAATTGGCCACCTAGATCGTGCGATTTAATGCCTTTGGATTATTTATTGTGGGGTCATGTTGAAGCTCATGTCTACAGGGATAAACCAGCAACAACTGACGGTCGATATGGTGAAGAGAGTGCGCCAAAATTGGACCTTACGCATGGACCATCTTCGAACATTGAATCATATTGATCTTTCTATCGATTCCAATAAAGGTTTCATCAATTTTTTGGAATTTTTTGTTTTTTTTTTGAAAATCAAATCTTATAGCTCTTAAAAAATCACCCGGTATGAGAGAAATAAGTGATCTTTGATCAACGAAACTTCATAAACTGTTAATCCTAAAACATTCTTCCACTGCGGTACCAAGAGAAGTTCTATTTTCTTATTTGATTCGTCCTCTCATTAATTCAGTTGTATTTCATCTCGAGATTCATATGTGAGAACATCTAATCGGTAGGGTCAAAACTACAATAAAATAAATCAACCGATGAATTGTGAATTTTACGATTCTGTAGCCTGTATTGTTCATGATTTTCTATGTAAGGAGATATCTAATATATTGGGCAATTACCCATCGGCACTCACTTTATCGTCTCCGATGATTATTTTGAAGAATGAATTTGATTTCACCGTCACGTACAATAGGTTGGGATTCCACATTACCAGAAACGATATGGGATGGAACATGTTTTTTTTCACAGCTTTATTTACAAAAATATCTTCAATGATTCTTTTTTGATTCTTTCAATACATGTATCTACACTTGAATTCAGATAAAATTTTGCGTCATGACTTGGGTCTGCACCCGTAAAAAATTCAGCTGGTGCCCTCTGCCACCACAGTTGGTGGCAGAGGGAGCAGATGTCTATCAACCCCAGCAAAACTGTGATAATTCCCTCTACCAGGAGAAGAGAATTGGACGATTCAAAGCCACTTTCCCTCTATGGTGAGGTCATTCATTCTACTTGGAATGGAGGTGAAATATCTTGGCATTGTCCTCGATAAAAAACTCACCTGGAACGCTCACTTGGAAAAAGTTTTACACAAATCCAAACTGTCCCCATGGACATGTCGAAGGATTTGTGGTGAAAAACTTGGGGTTTAGGTCCCAAACGAATCCACTGGATATATATGATGATTGTCAGACCAATGATCACTTATGGAGCATTTGCCTGGTGACCGAAAGCTTTACAGAAAACGGCTCAAGTGAAGCTCTCTGATATACAGAGACAGGCTTGTCTGGCTATCTGTGGTGCCATCAGTTCCACAGCGTCAGCGGCTATAGATATTCTTCTAGAACTACCTTCTCTTCACATTTTTCTGGAGGAAGAGACTGGATGGACTGCATACAGACTTGTGCGCATCACCATCACCAATACAGAGTTCACTAGACTGCTGGCTGACACTAGAAGTCACAGCATTCTGGGAATGACCTCTGATTTTATGCCTCCAATTACCAACTACGAACTGCCTTATAAAGTACTCTTCCCGGGTAGAGAGGACTGGATCCTCCAGGAGGAGGAAATATTAAGAGCAGATAGTTGTTGGTTAACAGATGGATCAAAAACACCTTCAGGTTCTGGTGCCAGTGTTTTCAGTTGCAGACCCAGGACAGAGGTATCAACCTACCTAGGGACCTATGCGACTGTATTCCAAGCGGAAATTTTTGCTATTAATATATGTGCGGAGAGATTGGTCGAATTGAACATTACACTCAAGTCAATAAAAATTTTTTCGGACAGTCAATCGGCATTGAAAGCTTTTGGCTCTCACCAAGCAATGTCTAAACTGGTAGCAATTTGCTAAAAACGGCTCTCCTCAATAGAAATACTTAATAAATTGTCTCTGATTTGGATTCCTGGTCACACTGGCCTGGAAGGCAACGAGGCTGCTGACTCCCTTGGAAAGGAGGGTGCTGCAAGTAGCTTCATCGGACCAGAACCTGTCATTGGCATTGTTTTAGGCTTTGCCAAACAAACACTGAACACCTGGATGGCAAGAAGTTTTGAAGACTTCTGGCAAAATCTTTCAGGATTGGTTCACTATAAAGCGTTCATTCACCCTTCGAAGCTTGAAACTAGAAAGTTACTATAGTAGGAATGAACTACGATGTCTAACAGGCCTCCTAACAGGTCACTGTCGTCTGAATCATCATATGCAGAGACTCGGACTGTCAGAAGACTGTATGATTGTCTATAAAATGTAACTCAATCCAAAATAAAATTTGATTTAATTGATAATATATTACAGTTTTGAATCAAATCATTGCAATACACAAAAAGTTGAAAATTGTTTGAACAGATTTTCAATGTTTTTGCGAACAAAGAAAATACAGCCACCACTAGAATTTGAAATATTTCGTTGTTTTTCCGTATATCTTTGAAATCATAAGAGTACGAATAATCTTCTTGTCATTCATTTTTACAGAAAAGGCAACTTTTCTACAATTTAACCTATTTTCTATTGAGTCACAGTTTTTGAGATTCCCTTTGAACATACTTGAATTGAAGTTACACTGTAAAAAACACGTTATAACTGGTAGTGCAAGCAGTCTGTATATGGTTGAAACCATTTTTCCAATTCCGTCATTCCGAAATTCCGAAAGAAACGAGGTACACAATTCTTCCATCAGTTCCAGACGTTACAAATCTTTTCACGTAACGTTGCTAGCGCCAAGATGTGCAATTTTTAACGCGAACAGTCACGACTTAACTTTGCATGAACGCTTTTTACCAGCCCCTCACATAAATCAAACTACTTGTGGAGAAACGATAATTATACGTTCGGTATAAAACCTGTGATTCGAAGTCAATTTTTTCCGAATTAGACACCTCATGTGACTAGATAAATTTCGCATCTGACGTGGTTTCACACATTGGCGTCCATATAGAGCAAACGTTATTTTTGTCCAAAAAGACGTTGGAATGGAATAAGTGTCAGTTCTTATGAAGTTCAATTAAATTGTCAAACGTCAAAACTAAAACTTTGTTTGACTGACTGTTACTGTCAGCTACGGACTAATCAAGATGCATACTAGAATATCCCTGATGTCATCACTGAGACCACTTTTTGTGTAAAATATTTTGTAAAATGAGGAGGACCCGATAAATTCCAGCTTTTCATTCACAGAAGTGCTAAGTACAACTGAAGTGACGCAGCTTGATAATGTCAAGTTGGCACTTCAAATTTCAATGTCGTTCACATTTAGGAATGAATTGATATTTGATGAAAGATTTTCTCCCCTTTGTTCCATGATTTGAAGATCTGAACAAAATACGCTCGACTGATTTCGATTCTTGCATCATCTATCAACAACAAACAAACATCATCTATTGACAACAAAACAAAAGCGAATCGGTGAAAACAACAACAGGGTTTCTATGCATCTTTGATCTGATGATAATTGAATGCTCACGGTATGGTCCCATAGTGAACAATTACTAACCGGTACAGTCCGAGTAACCGATATTGTGTACTCTTGAAGGGTGTCGGCTTTCTCAAACGCCAAAAAAACAATATATAAAAACGAACCGCCTGCCAACTACTCCAAGTGGACTCTAGAATTGGCGGTTCGTATTGGATACTTGTTATTAACTGAGTTTTATGATTGGCTGAAGAGTCGTAAAATTTAATTTGAAATTATGTTACAGTGACGAATAGAAATCGGTGAATGCGAGTATGGTTATCGTCCGTCGTCACATCAATTTTCAGTACGGGAACTGATCGCGATTTGAGTGTTCGAATTCGATATTGGCACAGTTATAATTATTGAAAATTTTTGTTATCTGTTTAAAATATGGGGTTCTTGGACAAGTACTTATGGTAACAACGCAGACTTTTTCCAGTGTAGCGATTCCAATAGCGATAATGATCAATGCGAAAAAGAGATACGTGATTAAGATTCGAAGGCATTCAAATATTGAAACACAGAGAGTATGTTTCAATGTACATAAAAATCTACATCTCAAGTTTGGTTTCGAGGAAAAGAAACTATTACAAGCAACATCAGATTTGACCGATATTCCTTGCTCAACTATACGTAAAATAGTCAAAAACAAACCTTATGAACGCAAGACGCGATTTGATACAGGATTACCAAAACCTTCAGATGTTCATTTAATAAAATTATTAAACAATATGCGACAGTTACAAAAGCAATGAGATTCCTACAATTGAAATCATAAGGAAGAAATTGAATACTCCGGTCATAACGTGACCTACTGTGACAAAACTCTTCAGATTTGGATAAAGAAACTAGGATTTAGATTTAGAATAATGAACAAACGTTACACAGTTATGGAAAGCAGACGAATAGTGGAAATGCGTAAAAAATACAAATAACTAAATATAGATAAGAACAACTGCAAACATGGATTGACCCTCACGACACAGTTACGAAAGGGTGGACTGATGGTTCGGGAATGTGTACGCCTAACATGCCTGCAAACATAGGATCACGACTAATAATTTTGAGTTGCGGATGGGTTTCGAATTATTTGAAATTATCTGGATAAAACACAAGTACTACAATGTTGACTATCATAAGAACATGGAAGCTAATATTTTCAAGGAATGGTTTAAAAACACATTGATCCCAAATTTAGATGCGAATAGTGTGATAGTTCTCGATAACGCTTCCTATCATTCGCGACAGCTCATCAACGTACCGAATAAAAATTCGAGAAAAGATGAAATACAAAGTTTTTTAATGGATAACAATTTGTATTTTGAGGATTACTATACCAAAAACCAACTACTGGAAGTTTTACAGACAAAAACATTTGAAAAAGTGTATGCCCTTGAGAGTATTGCTGTAAAGTATGGACACACCATACTGAGACTTCCCCCCAATTTTTGTTATTTCAATCCCAAAGGTTGATTTTGGGAAAATTGAAACAAAGCATCAGACGTAAAAATAATTTTCCAAAATTTGATAAAAAGGTAATAGAGCTAATTAAAGAAGACTGGCAAAAAAGGATTAAAAAAGTAATTTAAGTTGAAAAAGACTATGACCTGAGTGTAAATTTTTGAGGAAAATAAATCAAACTGTAATAAATATTTTGTAATCCGAAAACATAAATACAATAAATGTGTATCAGACGAATGTTTGTTTACGAATCAACAAACAGTTCTGACCATCAAGCCAATTCAAATGGTCGGAATGAACATTTGAATTTTTAAGTTGACGAAATAAGTTGACTTGTGTTACGCTGGCAAAAGTGCACCGATTCAAATGGCGTCTATTTCGAATAAATTGAATAAGTATTCATCAAGGTATTACAGTTCAAAATAGACTCATAAATACGGACAAAACTTTTGAAATGACCCAATAGAAAGCTATGCATAGGTGTGAAATATTACATTGAATCACTGAACGATACCATTTGGATTTACTAGTCATTATGAAGGTCAAACTCACGCAATTCGACAAGTTGCCTTGCAGAGAAAGACGGAGGGTGAATTTCCTTCAGTGATGAATGTCAAAACTTTGTTTCACGAAGGATCGATTCTGGGAAGCCCGTTTTCCTTTAATATTATATCGATCCTCCAGACGGCGCCTTTGGGCCGTCCGGAGGCCATCGCCTTTTCTCACCCATGATTTCTTCTCTTCCATGGTAGTTCACCTCTGATATCAGAGTTATCCAGCCAAGGGAAATATGACAGTCTTGAAATGAAAAATGAGCCACGTAAGTTTGACGAGTTCTTGAATTCATCGACGAGTCCACCAATGGATATTGTTTCATCTATTGGTCCATTCGAAACGTTAAAGGGTTTATATTGGTTGAAGCAATGCATCAAAAATTTTCACTAGATATCACTGAATCGACAAACTCGGGAATATTTCATGAATGGCATGAAATGAATGTATAAAACCGCGATCATTAGGCAAATATGTACATGACGTCACGAATCGAGAGTAGTTTTACTTTTTTCAAATCTAATTTGGTTACACAAGTACCCACTGAGTGCGAATTCCCATTTACTTTTTAACGAACAAAAGACGAGAAACTAATGCGAATAAAAGTATTTGAGTTACACAGGATATAGTAACTCCCTCTTTCAGGTCAATGAAGCACCCCGGTTGCCCCATCCACCCCACTGAAGCCAAGGCGGATTATGTTGAATACTTTTGATATTGCCCCTTTCTTGTAACGAGATAAATCGGAAACATTATCAAAATTACCCAATTTACTTCCCTAAATCCAAAAAGACTCCTTTGAATAATATTTTGTAATGCATTTCGTGGCAATGTATACGTACAAACTTATCTTAAACCTAATGGAGAATTGGACATATTAGATTAGATTAGATTGTATACAAAAAGTAATCACATGGCTTTGGCTGAAAGGTTATCATTACACAAAATTAAATTAAACTGACTTTTTATGCAAGTTTTGGTCTCAAACATATCGAACTGAGCAAGTAAAGAAAATATACTCGTACATGTCGACTATTTTCAGAAGAGAAATTGTGGTAAACAAAAAATTTGAAGTTAGTTTCTTATGTTATCCTCTAGGTTGTCGCGCCATTCTGAAGTAATTTTTCTTCGCAGGGTGTGCCTGATTCATTAGCTGAACCGTTTGTAGTGACAGCAGAAATAGCGTTCAACACATTGCCATTTCCCGTCGACACGATCTTGGATTTCCTGAAAAAACATTATTTAATAATCTATTCGACCATAAAAAGAAATGTACAACACAAACGCATGTACTTACTTTCCGAATGCTTCTCCTTCTTCTATCGTCTCTGGTAACTTTCTGTTCAGGGTCTCTGGTAAAACCAATGACAAGATGCCCCCCATCAATGCCAAACTACCGTATATAAGAAGAGGCAGAGGTTGCCACACATGTGTCTGAAAATTTAACAGATTTTATTAAAATCAATTTTTACATACTAGAACAAAAATACTGTGCTTTGCTAACCAAGTTATCATAATCAGGAAGAGATTGGAAATAAATTTTTACGGCTATGTTAATTATTTTCATATACATCTAGACGAATCATAACCTTACATAATAAATGTCATTGAATTCATTCGTAGTATTTTGTTATTGTTCCTGAAAGTTATTTGTTAGTTGATTGAAACCTAATCTTCACCAGTTTTCTACCGATAAATACAAAGGGCTGTTGGGAATGAGACCTTTGTCATCGTTCATCATTCCACATTTTTCGATTTCTAAATCCGAAGACATCCATAAACTTGTCACGTGCCGGTTTCTACAATTTCAAGCATTCCCCATTTATTCTGTAACCATTTTCAATAAGCTATAGGGAAATTTTAAACATTAAAATGGGTATAATGAACTATCCTCAAAAGATAGACATATGCCATCGCGGAATTTTGTGTAGACTCAAAAAAGAGAAACGAAATGTGAATTGTTTTGTTATAACTCGAAGGGTAGCAACGTTGTCCCGATTTCATATGAATCATATCGTCATATATCGACCAATTCACCAAAAACATTAATTAATTATACAAATAAAACTTCCTCTTCTTTAATTGGTGAAGACCGTATAAAAATCTGTTCCGTAGTTTCCCGAGTTTATCGCGTTCTGGCAGTCAAATGCGGCGGGTGACTTTGTTTTATAATATGTAGTAATAGAGGTGTAATTCAGAGTTGAATTGGATGTAATTCAAAGTAATTTAGGATAAAGCAGGGTAAGCTCACTGTCTCTCTTTTTTCCATCATTTCTATCGACATTATCCAAACTTACCAGAATATTCATGTAGGGAGCAATGATAGACCCCACACGGGCGCAAGTAGACCCGGCTCCGATTCCGGCATTTCTTATAACTGTTGGGAACTGTTCGCTGGAAAAAATATAAACTGCCGCGTAACTAGCTGTAATCGCTAGTTTTCCGGTCATAGCCAAAGTGACGATGAGCCATTGTTGATCTGAAAATAAACGTTGATTATGTATTCTATTGTTGGTATGATTTAGTTCGTAAAATTTGAAAAAGTGTGCTATTTTTCTGGATTTGTCAACATTTCGTAACCTTAATGGATGTCAACTTCAAAAAGTCTATCGTTACTAAGGAAGTTGTATGGTTCATTAGCTGATACATTAAGTTCAACTCCGGTTAAACTCTCAGAGACCGCTCGAATGTTCTTCAAATCAATCAGAATTGCGATACAGACCAGTTGTTCCACTTGTATCTCACACCTTTGAAACCATCAGTTATTTTTTATTCTGAACTACTGTCTTACCTTTTGGCACAGCCATCGTCAACAGTAAGGCCGCTCCAGCAACGCTCATACATCCGCACATGACGTTTCTCCTGCCCCACCTGTTGAGAGTCAATAGCAAAAAGACGTAAGCTGGAATTTCCACAGCGCCGGATATCACGAAATTCAAATAAGGATTCCCTCCCAAATTATTAGTGTTCCACGACAGACCGTAGTAGGTTATGTTATTTGCGAACCTGAAACAAATCAATCATATAACGAAAGAACGACTATGTATTAATAAAAACCCACCAGTCGAAGAATATGATGAGCGACTTTTTCCTCAAATTGGGATATCTGAATAGATCGAGTACTGTGCCTGTTGTCTCGGGTTTTTTCGCGTTGCTTTTCAGTTCTTCTTCGGCAGAAACTAATAACGTATCAAGTGTGTCATCTGAAATTGTGACTTTATTACATTTAGCAGCGATCCGTATGAATTTTTTGGCTTCCGTCGTTTTGTTTTTGGATAGAAGCCACCTGGCTGACTCTGGTATAAACCTAAAATTTGGCATTCTGTTTGAATAGAGTGCGAATAAAATTGAACTCTATTCAAGTAGGTACTGATAGATCCAAAAGGTGATGATGACAAATACGAAGTTCGTTAAAACATGCAACAGTTGATCTTGGCCCCACGTTGGGGGCCGAATTACAATTTTTCGTTATGCAATAACTTTCACACAAAGTATGTTGCACAGTTTCAACGAACGTCTGTTGTGTACTTCTTAACTTACCACCAGTAGCTCAAGAAGATAACTCCAGGAATTGTCAGTGCAAATTGTAAGTACCGCCAATGGGGAATGTATAGTGCGAAAAGAGCGGTTAACATATATCCTATTGAGAAAAACATGTGACAAATCGTTCCTGCTAGAGGTCTCTTCGATGGACCTACCATTTCCAAACCTAAAACAATATATATATATAAGCTCAGTGGATAATGCTTCATTGAAGTAAATTAATAGTGTGATCTCATAAAAGCTAAAGGTTTTGGTAATGAGAATCCATTTAAAACGAAAAAAAAAATCTTGAATATTTTATTTTGCCAGTTTTTGTTAATCAAAACCCAGAATGACCAAGTTTTGATTTGGAAATATGCACTGATAATTTGTGCGTAATATTAAAGCCGTGGTTTTTATTTTTGATGATTAATGATCATTATAATCTGAAAGAAACATATGTCAAGTCGAATAACTCAACATCATTGAAGCATATCGATATAGAGTAGAGACTAGTAAGATATCATACTCAACAATAATTGTAAAATAAAACAGAGATGAAATCAGGCGTTTATCATTGTTTTTGACATAAATCAATAAAAACTACCAGAAACACCCCTGTTTTGTTTGCATTTCTGTATACCTATGACATATGCGACCAGGAACACTCCTGACGTCGTGGCTCCTACGATAAGCCTAGCGAAAGTGAAAGTCCAAAATTCTGGTGCGATAGCGGCGAGTATTCCAAAAACTACTTCCATAACCAAAGATATGAAAAAGATGATTTTTCTTCCAAACCTGTAAACATCCGAAACAAAATATTCCACAAATCAAATCACCGTATGGGCGTTAGTCACAGACCTGTCGGACATATCCCCAAAGACGATTGAACCAAGCATAACACCGACCATGAAGAGAGAATTTGACGTCGCTATCAAATACGCTTTGGTGCATGTTAATCCAAACTGCGGGAAAAAAACAACTATGAAACCAGACAAACAAAATAATTCAAGTCAAGTTATATTTTTGTACAGATCGAATCAATCATAAAAGCCCCGGTAGTTATTTTTCTAAATCAGCATGATGGATTACTACATACAATTACCGAATGTCGCATATGAATATGAAACCTGAGAATTTCATTAAGTTTCTTGAAACATCTCCAAGAAGTTCGTAGTACGCAAGAAAAATACAGTCAATTATTCGTCTTTGTACTCACTTCTATAACTGCAGTATATCCATAGAGAGCATGATCATATATATAACTCTCACATTTTTCAGATTTATTGTTTACCAATATTTCACACGTAGAATATCTGTTTCGTAGATTGTCCCACGGATAATTATTAGCTAACATTGTTTCATTTAGATTGTATGTTCCATTTTGTGATTCACCTGGTAACGTACACCTGAAAAAAAGTTTTATATGAGTCAATCAGCAACTTAATATGTGTGGCAAATCTTCGACGAAGATTATTTTACTCCAAGTACCTGTTGGGTTTATCGTAGACTTGAAAGAATTGGACAAATCAGACCGCTCTGAAGTAGCAGAAAATACTGTGTATTATGTATGTATAAGCAATCATCTAACCTATTGAATTTTAGATACTAGCGGTAAGAGGTTGGAAAATTTCGAAAAATGTCAAAACTTCAACCAGTTCCTCATAACTAAATATTGAATGCTTATTATAACGATACTTTGTGAAAATAAAACTGAAGTGCTTCAGAACTGCCCACGCAACACCTTTCTAGATATTTCATTACTGGACTAATCAGTCGCATTCGACTATCGGTCTAGTACTATTTTCCAAATAAGGAATTTTTCTACATTTCCTAAAGTTTTGCAGCGCCAGCTCATGGCAATGATCCCCCGACTTTGGGTGCATTCCACTAAGCGCTCACAATGATCACGCTCACGACCGCAGATATTCCCGTTCCACTTGCTTGCGAGCGTTGCTGTTGTAAACTCAAGAGGAATGGATTTTGGAACGTTTTGGGCATCCATGTGAACGTTACAAATGGCGAGGTTGAAAAAATGAAGCAAAGTTTTAATGAGATTACATTAGCTTCAACAATAAGTTTCAATAATTGCAAGATAACTTTATTTATATTAAAAAAGAAGTAGAACCTAATTTTTTATATATAATTTCAGTGAAGCTGTTGAACAAATTGAGTTTGAATGTAATCAAAATGTCTTTTACGGCAATTGGATATTTGCTGATGCGTCGCAATAGTGCTCCAGAAACTAGTTCATATAGTTCAGATGGAGGATGGAATGCAACTTTACAAAATTATAATCATGAAAACCGAAAACTTAGGCCACGTATTATTGATTATGAGGGTGTCTTTCATCGTTATTCAAATGAAGAATTCAAAAGACATTTCAGGTACATGATTTTCCATCACATATTGGACTGTAAATTTTTGAAATGTCATGTCTAATTGTACATTTTGATTATACTCTGAATTTATGTTACTCTTAAATTTACTTCAAAATGTGTAAGTAATTATTCTATCAATTACTTATTGAATAATGGAATACGTTGAGAAATTGGATATGAATCACAAATGACAGAAAACATTTATGTCATTTAAAAAAAAATGCGCCGAAATATTCTCAACGTCCACTTTGACCCACCCCCTGAGGTGGGTCGTTGTGAGCTTGCCGTGAGCGAAAGTAATGACGTCATGAGTGACGTTTTCGCTGCGATCACACGACTGAAGGAGCATTTTGATCGTTGTGAGCGCTTAGTGGAACGCACGGCTAGCCTATTGAATTTTAGATACTAGCGGTAAGAAGTTGAAAAATTTCTAAAAATGTCAAAAACTTTGACCAGTTCTTCATAACTAAATATTAAGTGCTTATAACGATACTTTGTGAAAATAAAACTGAAGTGCTTCAAAACTGCCCACACAACAATCTTCCTTCCTTTCTTTGGAAGATTCCCACATTTTTTTTGTATCAAGATGGAGTAGTAGAAAGCCAAAAACTTTCTTTCCCACTCTTCAACATATTTCACAACTGGACTAATCAGTCTAGTATTATTTTCCAAATAAGGAATTTCTCCAAATTTCCTAGAGTTTTGTAGCGCCAGCTCATAGCAATGATCCCCCCGATTTTGTGAACAAAGAACCAAGTTTCGAAATTAAGAAGAAGAGCTGGCTAGTTTCTCTCGAAGATGAGGCCGTATTAAGATTTAAAAAAATAATAACCCGAATCTCCTAACCTCACTAACCGTGGCAAATTTATAAACAAATAAAAAGTTACTGTTTACATTTTTCATTATAGATAGTTTTACAATGCTTTTCGGTTGGTTGTGACCCCCATACGTAGATAGTGATGACACATATCAAGAATTTTACATCGAACGGAAATTGTGGTTTTCTAGATACCTAGTTGAATTAATTGTAAAAATACAGTATGAGTTATTACATAATCATACGAGAAAAAAGGGACAATGATTCTCCTGCCTTATCGGAGGTAGTGAGAAATGCGTACTCTTCGAATGTTTACAACTCCTGGTTAAATGCACTCTTTCATGAGGTGAGCATAATTCTCTTTGATCTGGCTAATTATCAGGTAGATTGGTAGGTAATCGCTTAAATCATTTTTGCATGTATCAAGAACAGTATCAAGCATGATTTCTGTAAAAATAAGTCGGCAGTTACAACTGACTACTTATCTAGGAACACCAAATTTTAAATGCATCAGAAAATAAATATCAAATAATACAAATTAAGGGGTTTCCTCAAGGCATTCGATAGAGTTGATCAAAGTGTACTATTGAAAAAACTTTTTCAATAGTACTTGGTTTTTTGGGTGACTGTTAGGATGGATTTATAGCTTCCAGATAGGATGCACATAGTGAGTTGAAATATTTAGAGCATTTGAATCATCAGAAATATTTTTTACATCGGGGGTTCCTCATAGATCTCACTGTGCTCCTTTTCTTTTGCCAAATCTTTAAATAGTAGTGAATGTTTCTTATTTGGAAATATGTACGTTTATATTTATTTATTTTTACAAAATCTATTGTATTGCTATTAATACAATATTTTCCTTTTTATTTTTTTATTTTACATTCATTGTATATATTTTTTGTAATGGGGTTAAACTTGTAATAATTTTAAAATCTGAAAAGATGCATAAAGGAAGGTTCAATCCGGAATTGAAACTAGTTAAATCTATAAAAGAGAAATCGGCAGCAATTAACATTGTTTTCACGCGAGCTGATAAAGGCAAAATGGTCATAGCCATGAAGAAAGAAGATTACGTAGAGAAGACTATAGATTTTCTAAATGCATATAGTCTCAGAAATGATCCCACCTATTTATATCAGAGAGAAGTCAAGGAAACTTTGAAAAATATTCATTGTGTTATGGATGAAACAGAAAAATATAGATCATTAGTAGTGAACCCACAACCACCAAAACTTTATTCGTTGGTTAAATTACACAAAGATAACTACCTGATTAGACTGGTAATTTCTTTTGTCACAGCTCCTTCAGTTAAAATATCCGAAAAACTCATCGCAATTATTCAGAACCACACCAATTTCAAATCAAAATTCAGTTTGAAGAATTGATACCATTTGATCAATGAAATTCAAGATATCACACTCCCGGATAATGTCAAATTGATCTCATTGGATGTAAAGAATCTGTTTCCCAGTATTTCCCCGAATGAAACGATTACTTCCATAGAAAATATATTGGACGAAAGGTCTATCAATCCTGTAGTGAAACAGGAAATATTGGATTTACTTATGGTTTGTTTGTCACAGAATTACTTCCAATTCAATGAAACTTTTCACTCATCTAGCAAAGGTCTCATAATGGGAAACCCACTTAGTCCCATCCTGGCAGAAATTTTCATGGAAGAATTGGAGCGAAAAAAACACAGTAATTCACTGGTAAGAAGTTTCTTGTATTCGTATAGATATGTAGATATTATCCTGGTATGTTTCACGAACAGACAATTGATTAATTTCTTGAATTCCATCAACTCTCTCCACCCTTACATCACATTCACCATGGAGATGGAAAAGGACAACTCTATATTTTTTTTTGGCTTGACAATATGGAAAGTTAATAATAAACACGATTTATCAATTTATCGTAAACCAACACATAGAGATATCATCATTCATATTTCGTCCACTCACCCATATCATCACAAAGTAGCAGCATTCAACAGGATGAACCACAGACTGAAAAATATTCCTCTGTCAGATGCGAATTTCAATAAAGAACTGAACATAATAAAACAAATAGCCGTCAACAATGAATACGATAGCAGTCTAATATATTCTCTATTATCAAAAAAGTTATACAGCCGAGCTTTGAAGGAAATTTACCCAACTCGGAGAGAAGAGGATGAAAGTTATAGAACCTTTACCTATTTAAGCCAACCCACTACGAATATTCCAAATTTTCTGCACAACAAAGGTGTAAATATTGCTTTCAAGACCAACAACAACTTAGGCATGCACATCAAGGACAACAAAGATAGAAGTTCAGTTTCAGAAAAATCGAAAGTGTATAAATTAACATGTGGGTCATGTCCGATGTTTAATATAGGCCAAACTGGAAAAACGTTCAAAGCCCGCATAAAGGAACACAAAAACAGTTTCCAGAATGGAAAAATAAACTCCACATATGTCACTCATTTAATCGCAGAAGAACATGAGTTCAATCATGAATTCAAGCCCCTCCATTTCCAGAAGAAAGGTTTGAAACTTCACCTGTTTGAGAGTATGGAAATAAACAAATTCAAAAACTCTGAATATCTCATGAACGATCAAACGGAATTAAATAATTCGCTATTATTGAATCTGTTCATTTCCAGGTAAATGTTTTTCAGGTGAATTGTTTCAGGTAGATTTTGGTAGAAAGTAGGTAAAAAGTTAAAGTATAAAATACTTTGTAATTCAGAAGTAACTTAGTTTCAACGCTTGAGAAAGCTATTGTATAGCGAAACACGTGTCGCGGTTTTTGTAAAATCTTTTATAGTGAGAATCATACAATAAACTGTATTATTGTATTAATGAATTTGAGTAATGATGTTTTCAAGAGATATTCTTCAAACCTGTATGTCTGTTATGCTATCACACATGAACGTCTGGCTATGCTTAAAATTAACGATCAATCGATTGAATTCAAACTCAATACTGGATCCTAAGTTAATGTTATAACAACTACTGCTCTGAAGAAACTTGACGCTGATCTATATATCAGAAAAACTGATGTACTTCTTGAATCCTCTGGTTGATTTCGACCGATTGGCTGTGTTAGTCTTGATCTTGAAAAAAAGCAGTATGAAAATAAATGCCCCGTTCATGATTATGAATAATGACAGAACATCACTTCTGGGACTACGTTCCTGAGTTGAACTTGGACTCCTTCGACGGATAGACAAGGTTACTGTCCCAGTTCATGATTTTATCAAACAGAAACAGGATGTATTCAGTGGACTAGGATGATTTTACGACATAATATGTGATTTAGAAATCAGTAATGATGCTACTCCTGAGACAAATCCTAGTAGTAGAGCTCCTTATAAAATGGAGAATGAATTAAAAACTTGCTTAGACGATTTATTGCATTCAAACATAATAGAGCGAGTGGATGAGTCTTGTGAGTGGATTAATAATCTTGTGATTGTAGAAAAATCTGACTCTTCACTAAGGTTGTGTATTGACCCACAACACTTAAATGAGTATTTTGTTCGAAACTTGAAATTCCTACCTCAGAGAAAATAAGTTCAAAACTTGCTAACAAAAAACACTTCTGTCTTTTAGATTTAAAAATGAGTTTCATAAAATTAGACTAGATGAGGAATCCAGTAAGCTATGTTGTTTCAGTACACCATTTGCTGTTTTTAAATATCTAAGAGCCACTTTTAGTTTAACAATTTTGCCAGAAATCTTCCAAAAACTAACATATAAGTATTTTGGTAATATAGAGGATGTTATAGTTTGTTTTTATGACATTTTGTGTTGTGATAGCTCTGAGAGGAAACTCAGACAGTTGGGGAGGTTGTTTTTGTGGCTAGAAAATACAATATTTGATTCAATTCTGAAAAAAATTCATAATTTTGTTAACGAAATTGAATATATCGGGTTTTTATTCAATAAGCATGGTCATAAACCTGACTCACAAAGAATCCAATCAATGATAAACTTGAAGTTATCAAAAAATGTTGAAGATCTTAAAAAAATGGGAATGGGTAATTTTTTAAGGAACTCCATACCAAATCACTTTGATTCAATAGCCCCATTTACATCTTCGCTCAAAAAATAATCCGTTTGGCTTTGGACTGAATCTCATGATGGAAATTTCAATGAATTGGAATCTGTAATCTCAAATATAACAATACTAGCTTCTTTTGACCCTGTTAAGACCATTGAGATACAAGCTGATTCTAGTAATTATGCTGTTTATTTCTCATTGATGTGAGAAGCAAAACCTGTTTTGTATGCTAGCAGAACTCTAACTACTTGTGAACAATAATATGCACAAATCGAGAAAGAACTTTTTGCTATAACATTTGCATTCACAAAACTCCACAACTTTGAAGGTGAATGACAATTCACCACACAACTTCACAACCACAACTTCACTCCACAACTTTGTTTATGGCTTTCATAATGTGATTTTTTACACATATTATGCTACTCTTACGTCTATTATACAAAAGGATATCAATAAAATAAAAAATAATCGACTCAGAAGGCTCAGATTGAAAATTTCACCATATAAGTTTGAGTTTGGGTATTTCCCTATTTCCCAGGGAGATGTAGGGACATTGCTGACTTATTGTCAAGGAATATTATTGCAGAAAATGTTGCAGATAATGTATCAATGAAGGATGTTGTACACACTGTAAGTGTCTTATTTGATTGTTCTGACCAGCCACTTATACATTTAAAATCCGAAACAAATTTGGATGAAACTTCAAATCAAATTATTAAGTACTACAACAGTGGTTGAGCAAAACCTCTAGAATGTAGAGGATATCTAGCTCACTATTTCAATATGAGAAATAGTATGACAGTAGAAAATGGCTTGATATATTATGATGAAAGGTTGGTTGTTTCCCTGTCATGTAGAAAACATTTGGAACTTACTGCATATAACACATCTTGTCCTCAAAAAGATCAAGGAAAAGATATAACAATTCTTTTAGCGGCCTCGCATTCTGTCTGATATTACGACCCTTGTAAATTCTTGTACTGTTTGTCAAAGTTTCCAAAGGTCCAATACGATACCACCCCATCCCATTCTATAAAATAAATATGGATATTCTTGAATTTCGTAACATCCACTATTTAGTCATATAGGTAGTGGACTAATATTCTCAAAGACAAAACATGATCGTCAGTAATAGAGTACCTGAAGCCAATTTTCGCCTTTTATGGAATCCCCAAAATCATAGTTGATGACAATATTCCATTTATCTGCTTTGAATTGAAAAATTTTTCAGACCAGTGGAATTTCATTATAACAATATCGAGTCTCCATTATTCCAAAAGTAATGGTATTGCAGGAAAAGCAGTAAGATTAATGAAATCCATGTTAAAAAAATGTCACCTTGAAAATAATGACTTAGATTTATATTTACTAGACCACAGAAATTCTCCCGTTGCAGGATCAGAATTATCACCTTTCCAACTCCTTCAGAGTAGGTCTCTTAGATCAAAACCCCCTTTAAGAGTTAGCTGTCTGACAGCTCATGTTGTAGATGATCCACAAGTGCATAATAAAAATCATCAAAAGACCTATTATAATCAGCACTGGAGAAAATCAGTAGAATTTAACAAGAATGATAATGTTTTAGTACAAGACAAATTTACTAAGTTGTGGGAAAGAGCACTCATTGGTTAAAGGCTCATTTTTAGGTCATATTTAGTAAAAATAAATGGCACCTGACCACCGAACAGCACTGCCTTGATAGAATACGAATGCTAGTGGCTGCTAAGAAGTCACTAGTGAGGCGAGCGAGAAGTATCGCGAAAAACCTTAGGTTCCGCGAGAAACCTTCTTGATTATTCCAAGAGCGACCACATGTTGTAGACTATCCACCAACCGCCGATCAGGTGGAATCCTCCTGGAAGAATATCTATGACCACCCGCAGCCACTCAACTCAGACACTCCAGCCCTAGCGCAGTAAGAAACTTTCAGCAGAGAACTTCGACAACCTGAGCTCAATGAACTGCGCAACCCGATAACCCCGGACGACATTCGTTATCTACATGAGAAAATTGTACTGGATGGAGCCTGTTATGTCATCAGGAGTCAGGATCTCTTTCCCTGCATGGTCTGCGACCATGAGAGAGCAGAAATAGGAGCATTTCGGGCAGCTGCCCGAGCAGGTGAGGAACTCGGTTTAGTTTTTAACACTGATCACAAATCTGTCAACGAGATGAAACCCGTTCTGCAAAAGGTTCATTTAAAAGCCGCAAAGATCACCTCACTTTTACGGCAACACAAGGATGAGCCAATGCATGGGAACTTCTTCAATAACATTGAAGATCTTGCCTCATCAAAGCGCCTGACTTTCGCTTTCCTCAGGTCGAGTGGGCTGGAGTTGGAAACTGAGAGGTTCATTATGGCCTGCCAGGATGGTATCTTCAACACCTTAGTCTACCGCAGTCGCAAGATGGTTCTAGATGTTTCTGACATAAGGTTCAGGGCCTGCCGTGAGGTGTCCGAGACCCTAATGCACTTGCTGTCAGCATGCCCAGCATATGCGGGCTCGACCTATTTATTAAAAATAATTTCATTCACAAGAGTGAGAGTACATTTTTTAGTGGAACAAGTTGAATAAAATGTCTAGGCGATAAGTGCTACTACACTTGTTTCGCAATCAAACACTAAGTATAATGTAATGAAAATAATACAAAAAATAAAATAATGAAAGACAATAATACTACATCACGAAAAATATAAATAACAATTCAAAATAATACAATGAAAAAGTTGGGATAAAATAGTTACGATTAACAGTATGAGTGATGCTATGATGATATTATATCGCAGAAAAAATAACACGATCAAGTGTTGAAGATGGATATATAAAAACCAAGATGAGTGAATATTTGTGTAGGATCTGTTTCATAAACTTTCAATGTAGAAGATTTATTACGAAATTTGTGTCATTTTCTGATATGAATTTTTCAAATTCTTTTTTGAACAATGACTCATAAATTATATTTCTTATCGCTTCTAGTATTGTATTATAAAGTTTTGCAGCAGTAAAAAAATATGCTCTCTGTGAAATTGATTTTTTCACGATAACTGGGTAAGTGAGTTTTTCACAATTTTTACTAAAGTGATATTTTACATTTGTACAGAAATAGTATAGCTGCCGGAGATCCATAAAGAACTTTGCTTGTATAGTCGATCCGTTGGAAAACATACATTTTTCGAATAGATGGTTTCAAGAATCTCCCCTGAATAATTATTGAATTCAAATGTATACTCGCAAAACTGAGCCCCACGCTGTAATACCGTATCTCGGGTAACTTTCCACTAAGGCGGGATATAGTTTTTCTACTTCCTTCGTTCGCGAACATGTTTCGAGTAATCGAAATCTTTACAGTATTGATTGAAATTTTTTCATAGTATATTTTATAATAGCGTCCCATTTCAAATGTCTATCGATATATCGTGTGGTGGGTACAACAACTAAGTAACCACAAATTTGGCAAAATATGGATAACTGCAAAAAAATATTCTATTAGGTTAGGTACACAACATAGCACAACTAGGTGACTAACTGTTGCAGACAGTTTACAGGTGCTACTTAGAATTTTCAAAACTAGATAAGGTAATCATCAGAGAAAAAATCCATTCTATAACTAGGCAAGTTCACATAGCTAGTTGTTAAATATATTTGTTTGTGAATTTCAGT
>WOGR01001355.1:0-20221 GCA_015342045.1 Leptinotarsa lineolata | reverse complement strand
ATGTCCGTCTCCTGGTTCTAAGCTACCTCCCCACCAATTTTCATCCATATCGGTAAAGCCGTTCTTGAGTTCTCCTATTATTATTATTACTATTTTTCTTTTTAACGGGATAAAAAGTATCCTATGTCCGTCTCCTGGCTCTAAGCTACCTCCCTACTAATTTTCAGCCAAATCTGTTCTGCCGTTCTTGAGTTATAAGTGGTGTAACTAACACGACTTTCTTTTATATATATAGATTAACAAATTTATTTTTTATGTTGGTACACTAATTTCGAGCATATGTTCGTAGACTCAGCTGTGAACATTCTATAGATGAACATAAACAATTGATAACTTCGAGTTATTTTCTAAATTGCTTGTTTACTCACTTCTCCATTTTCCAGAGGTGTCAGTCGAGAATAATATGAAGTACAGATAACTTCAAAATCGGTGAAATACTGTGGTTTTCCTTTGGTAGCTTCAATTCCGAATTTTTCTAAACATTCTTTGTCGCTCCTAGCAAAGAACTGCCACGGCCTGAAGTTTTTACCATCTACTGAGCGTTCTAGAATCCACGTTCCAGGCCTGGGAGAATTGGCCATTTTGATGATGACATAAGCTATTTGATACACCTGAAAAAAATGTGAAAGTTAATACAGAACACGTTTTATAAGATCATTACGACGAGTGTTCATATGCAAATAGTATGCCCTGAAGATTACTTCAGATTGTTTTTATCGTTTAGCAAAAACCTTGTTTGATTTGAATGTTTTCTGAAGCAAAATTTCATCGTTGACATCTGAATACTATTCTGTTCTCATCAGACATTTTTGCATTATCTGAAGCATGCTTTCCCGCAGAACAATCATGTTTAGTCACAAAATGTCTTTCCAGTTTTAACATTTTATCTTGGTCAATGTTTTCTTGACAAATAAAACATTGTTATTTAGTTTCATCTGAAACGGAGGTGAAATATCTTGGCATCCTTGTTAAAAAAATCACCTGGGCCGCATGTTTAACATTAATCCTGGCTGTCCCTAAGGACATGCCGATAGATTTGTGGTAGAACTTCGGGTTTATTGGATTTATGTGATGATTGTCAGACCGATGATCACTCATGAAGCAATAGCCTCGTGGCCGAAGGCTTCAAAGAAAACGGCTCAGGCGAAGTTCTCTCGCTTACCTACATAGACAGGCTTGTCTGGCCATCTGTGGTGCCATCAGTTCCACACCATCATCTACCCCCTCTCCACATTTTTCTGGACAAAGAGAATAGATGGACTGCATATAGACTTGAGCAAATCACCAATTACTGGTTGACACTGGAAGTCAAAACATTCTGGGAATGACCTCTGACATTATGGCTACAACTGTCATCCACGAACTGCCTTATACAGTACTGTTCTCGATTAGAGAGGACTGAATCCTCCGGGAGAAGGAAATATTAAGAACAGATAGCTGGATTCCTGGCCATACTGGCCTGGAAGGCAATGAGGCTGCTGATTCCCTTGCAAAGGAGGGTACTGCAAGCAGCTTCATCGGACCAGAATCTGTCATTGTCATTGCTTTAGGCTTTGCCAAATAAATACTGAACACCTGAATGGCAAGAAGATTTAAAGACTTCTGGTAAAATTCTCCAGGATTGGCTCATTCCAAAGCGTTCATTCACCCTTCGAAGCTTGAAACCAAACATTTGTTGGACTACAGTAGGGATAAACTATGATGTCTAACAGGCCTCCTCACAGGTCACTGTCATCTGAATCATCATATTCAGAGACTCGGACTGTCGGAAAACAGTGTGTGTCGCCTCTGTTTGGAAAATGATGACACAGCAGAGCACATACTTTGTGCCTACCTCGCTGCGGACCAAATCAGGTTTTCAGAGTTTGGCAGAGCCACACTCTTACCACCTGATCTGAAAGATCACTCAATATAAATTGATCGGCTTCGTTGAAAAGCTGCGTTTATTTGATTGACTCTGACTAGGTGTGAGCCACAATGAACCCTTGCGAGTTCATTGCGGGTCGAATAGATCAACTCACTTCTGACCTAACCTAAGAGTTAGTTGTTTGGAAAATACTGAGGACCGGAGAAAAGTAGTAGGTTTCGCATGCAATTTGCACTATAGCACGAGTCGATTGATTCCGTCAGCATAAAAACTATGTGGTCGAGATTCAATGAAGTCGACAAAGGCCGTTTTTGCCTGTTCCTGATTGGTGAAGTTTTTCTCTGGTGAGGAATTTATAGAGGTGCTTGAAAAGATGGTAGTCGATGAGCGAGAGGTCTGGGTCTCACAATAGGACTCTGCTGAGATGGTTTGGACCGGTTGCAGAAAAATATACTGGATCAAACCAACCTCTGACCACCATGAAGTAACCATGGTCTTTTTTGGTGGGTTTTCGCCTTTAGGAAGTGCCTTGATATTTCATTGGCTTTCAACCAACGCCCTGAACGTCTCTTGTCATAGAAAATCCACTTATTATCACACAAGACGATTCGATCCAGAAATCTCTACGTCCCTTTTGAATAAATCAAGAAGAAAGTATTTGGAGTTACGAGACAGTGTATTCAAACAATTTATAGAAGCCAGCAGATGTATTACATAAATTACTATTCTAACAGTGATTTTCTAGAGATTTTCTCTGAGTATTAGGAAAAAGTATCGGAACTGTACAGTGAACCACTTCTTTTTCCTGGCGAGTTCCTGACATCCACCTCCACCACGGACATAGACGACTCGGTTGACTTCATCCACTTCCTGGCCTGAGCACTTCCAGGTGCTCAGGCCAGCCAGCGGCCCAGACACGGCGAGCAAAAACTCTTTGTCTTCAAAAATCTTGCCACCGCCACCCACGACTTCGTCAGGCACGATGCTCCAAGAGGACCGCTCCAGCTGCCGTACGATGGTCCCTACGAAGTTGTTTTCCGAGCCAAGAAACACTTGACGCTCTCGATTCAAGGCGGAAACGTTCAAGTTTCCATCGATCGCCTCAAACCAGCCTACACCATCTCCGACACCATCGCTGCACCAGAGGGTACCACTGACCTTGACGACGACGACGACTGTATTTCAGTTTCTCCAGGAGATAATCGAGCTCCGTTGCAATAGGAACCAGCATCACCACCTGCCCTAAGGACGCGATCAGGTCGTCGAGTTAAATTAAATCACAAGATGAACTAATTCGCAAACCTTTTTTTTATCCGCGCAATATTCATAATTTTATTTTCTTATACAATTCAATGCAGTTCAATAAATTTTTGCACATTCGTGTTTAAATATTCAAAAATCAAATTTTTCTCGTTTTATCATTTTTTTTATCGCAACTCAATTTCAATTTGAAACTCGCGATTCAATTTCAACATTTTTTGTTTTGCAAAAATTTATTTAACACCTGATAGCTCAAAAGACTGTATCATTCCACTCAGTTTTACAGAAATAATTTTTCATATATCTTTAATTTCAATATTATATCGTTCATCACTGGAAAGGGGGTTGTTTCTACAACTACTTAGTTTAGAAACATTTTATTTCTTTATTGATTTTTATTCAGTATTACAAATTTTTGTTAGGAAATTTTTCATAGCTCTATTATCCAGTAGTCGTCCAAATATCCATCTGCTCGGGTTTTTTTATGTTGATTTTTTCATTTCAATTTTTACTTATTATTTTTCTATTTTCTCACCGCGTATCTTTAGAATTCTCTCTTCACCCGAAACGAAAGTTTATTGCCTAAAAACAGATGGAGATTTTGGAGACACTCAACGTGGAATTAGGGCCCAAGTGGTTGACCCATCTCGATGATATTTATTATCCCGACGATTGCTAGTGGTGATTGTTCGGGTGTTACTTCGGACACATATTTCAACCGATGAATTGAGTACATTCTGTGATTTCGGCCGGGAACTGATTCTGAGTCTTCTCGACACGAGGTTACACTGTCATTGTGTTTGTGTTAATAATAAATTTTATTATTGGTAAACGCTGTGTCCGTCTAATTGATAATTCAGCCATCATCAAACCCGACAGAACAAAATATTATTAATATCCTAAAACACAATTTTACTGTCGTACCAGAGCTCTTCAAGATTCTCATTTCTCCGACTGAAATCATTACCGTGCTATATTCGCTGCATACCTCAAAACCTCAGAGTAAAGAAATGAGACTTATTTATAAACAAGGGTGAATTCAAGTCGCCGTCACAAGATATAAATCTGCTGGTCTCTTTGTCAAGCACGTTCACATTCATTTACGAGAGTTGTTGGAGTAGATCATAGAGGCATGACAAAACATCCGACGAGAGCAAGTCGTAAACGAAGTAATGTTTTCTTAAGAAATTCCTAGGCGGATGTATGTTGTGACAATTCTTGTAGAAATTTGTGGAAATAGTAGGTGAAAATTTATCATTCGAGGCAGTGCGTAACTTTCAATCGGGTTCATTTGCGAATGTCATAACAACACTTTGGGCTATCGTTTCTATATTTGTATCTTGTCAACACTATCATTTAGCTTAACTAGTATCCATAGTTATAAAAACTTTGCACTGACTTACATACAGTTATATATCCCAACAAATCTTTATCGAAAAGACTCCACCAACAATTAGGTATATATGGAATTATTTGTTCAAATTATAATTTATACTCTTTGGAAGCTTTTTTTGTAGAGTCAATACTTCTTACTGTTTTTTGAAGTTATATTTCTTTTGATGCGTTAGGGAAAAATGATAAGGGTAAATTTTTATGATGCGCCCTCACACCGTCACGAATAACCGACACTCTGAAGTTAGATTCTTCTTCTTCAATTTATGTGGCCTTTGCTTCCAGTATAGCGTCTATAGTCCATGTAGAACAGAAGCTTCGTCCCTAAGTTTTCTCATTCACTTTTATTTCACTAGGGGGCAGCCAGTCTTCTCAAGATGACTTTCACAAAACACATCTATTATTGCACTGACGATTTCGTCGAATCCGTCGACATCTAGCTTGGTTACAGGCGTATGGGGCTGTTAGTCCTCTCAAAATGTCTTTCACTTCAATATTTATTCGAACTTGACTTTATTTTTTAAAAAACACCTCACTTTTGTACTCCACTCTGACCACGACATCAACATGCTATCTTTGAGGACGGTCGTTATCGGCACAACCATTCTCTGTTGCGATCGGAGAGAAAGTCCCTGAAGTTGGCCAGTCAACATTTGAGTTTTTCGAAAAAGTTACCAACAGAGTAAAAGTAGAGACATCTACGTATGTTCACGAGAGAACTGGTAGCTGTATTCACGATATTTATTTAAGTGTCTTTGGACCTGTAACAGTGTTTTGTATCAGTCAGAATAAAATGTATATAAATTTACATCAATCCATATTTTTTCAGGTAATATATCGGGGTGACTAATATTTATCAACAATTTATTGATCTGTATCTTTATCTGTAGAGTAGGGAGGGCATTCACATAAGACATGCCTGACAGTTTCATCTTCCTGTTCACACATCCTGTATAGAGGTGTGTCCACCTGCCCCCCATAGTATGGAGGAATTTCCTTAGTTGGCAGTGGCCAGTTAGAAATACTACTGTGGAACGTAGGTTTTTCCTGGTCATCGCCAGATATCTCTTCGGCTCCAGCTTCCCAGGGTCGCCGAAAGAGATCCTGGTGAGACTGCATCCTTTGATTCCATCCCAGCTCTTCAGGGATAGAGCATCGTGCCCTTTAACCCACCTCAGGATAATATTGTTATCTACCGAGGCGTTGTCTAAGTCTTGGTGGCACTCTAGTACTAGCCCTAAGGTAACACGTCTGTTCAAGGCTAATAGGTTACCTCTTTTGTGGCGATTGAGATAGCAGCCAGCTCTGTTTGAACCACGCTGGTATTTTCTGCCATTCCTTACTCAATCTTTAGGCTTAGTAATCAGGAATGCACTCCACATCCTGAGCCTTCTTTGGTTTTTGAGCCATTTGTATATATGCGTATTGCATTTACAGCATGTTACTCTGTGTTGTATTTCATTTGTATTTTGTAGGGTTTGTTGAACAAAAACCTAGGTTCAATTGCATCACGGCCTGCCTGCAGTAGAGGTAGCGCAGTATGCGCTTCTCGCCATAGGCTTACCCTTGATTGACCCATTCCTAATTCGAGATTTACACCAGCCGTATGCAATCGTACCATGGTCATTAACACAGCCTCCTCAACATACAGGACCAGAGGTGTCAGACCTGCCGTGGTCTCCATTGCCGTGGTTGGTGTTGTTCTCATGGCTTCTGTGATGATCAAACAGGCCAATCGCTGTATTTGATATAATTTTTGGATGGCCGTTGCTTGTAGAACCTTTGGTCCCCATGTGATGGCTGCGTAGGGTAACATGGGTCTTATTATTGCAGTGTAGATCCAGGTGACCCCATGAAAGACCCCATGTGCGTCCCACTGTTCTCCGACACTGCTCATAGGCCACATTTGCTCTTTTTGCTCGATAATGTAGGTTAGAGTTCCATGTTAGTTTCCTGTCGAGGGTAATACATAGCTATTCTACCTCTTCATAGAAGTTTAGTTTGCTGTTGAAGATTTCTGGAGGCTTTAGACCCGATAAACTTCTTTTCCTTATGAAAAAGATCATCTCGTGTAAATCAGTTATAAAGCCAAATAAACAAATAAAAAATAATAACATGATAACAATTGTTAGAAAGGGTAGAAGATATTGTGCTCATAACAGGAAAAATAAACTGGATCGATACATGGTAGTACGAATGAAATAGGGTGATTTTTGAGGATGTAAAATGGTCTTTCACGTTTTCCTCTGAAACTAGACTTTTTTTGTGAATACAATTGAATACGAAAATTGTAGATAATGTAAAGATCTTGTAGGAACCACTTTTCCACTTAAACTAAAATTTCACGAGAAACATCGGAAATACTGGTGTTTTCCATTCTAAAATCAAAAAAATGTATTAATATTGAAAATTTCAAACAATAATTTTAAACTTTAATTCCTATAGTACGTGGGTATACTTGAAGACTGGCTTTGAATTAAATTATCTAAATGAACAATTCGTCAGGCCAGTCTCAACTCACTTACACATTAGGTTTATGGACTGACACCGATCAGAAAACAACTACTCCCCTGGCTAATACCACGAAGGCCGTTGGATTATATCTGACAGGTGTCAGTGTAGGATTATTCACAGAAGTAATTCCTGCATATGCTGTTGGCGATACAACTTCCGGAATCGATTTTTGATTATTGGAACACACTTGTGCAAGGTAGTGTCTATCATCAACCTAAAGTCGATGATTTCCGATAAATAAAACTCGAATTCTTTTCAGAGTATCATTTCTCGAACCAGGCAGAAGCGAACGTCCAACAACATCGCGCCATCTGCCTGTCAATGTACTAACTGGCCTGAACGAATTGTTCATTTAGATAATTTGAATAATTTTAATGATGTTTTTCAAACTCACGTTATTTTGGTTTTTTGGTTTTTTCAAATATTTTGTCATCATCGGAGAATAAACTCTGTTTTGAAAAAAAACCTTGAAAATTGTGACAAAATTGATTTCAGTACTTGAACACCTAATTTTGGTGTATGAAGAGGTCTGTTTTCGGGTTTAAATTCAAAATATAATGTGAAAGTAAATGTTTTGATTTGAAAGACACTCTTTCGTATTTCAGACATAAACAATTTGAAAGGCAGAACTGGAACCCCTGGCTGCTCAAAAAATAAAGTGAATTTTCATTTTTCTTATATGAAATTTATCTATTTTTGTCCTCATTGAAGTATTCTCCCTCATATATAATAAATCCAATCTTCGAAGCAGTTCTGATGTGCACTTTTTGGTATGGCCTTGAGCTCTCTCAATGATTCCGTTTTTATCTCCTGGATCACCGCGAAACGCCTTCTTTTCATGAGTCTCTTCAATCTTGGAAAGAGGAAAAAGTCGCAGGGGGTCAAATTTGGTGAATACGGTGGCCAAGGCATGATTACGATGTTGTTTTTGGCCAAGAAATTACAAACGAGCAATAATGACCGAGCTGGTGCATTATCGTGAGGCAAAAGCCATTAACTGTTTTTTCACAATTCTGGACATTTCTTCGTATTGCCTCTCGCAAGCGGCGCATAACTTCAAGATAATACTTCTTTTTGACCGTACGACCATGTGGCAAGAACTCCTGATGCACTACGTCACGGTAATCGAAGAAAACAGTTTTTTTGAGAACAAAACACAAGCACTAATGGATAAACCTTGAGGCGTTCTAAGAGCGGTGCCTGTGCGAAAGTAGTGATTCAAATTGGATTTGAATCGGTGGAGATTGAATCCATTTGGAAAAACGTTCTCAGGAAGCTTATTCCACATGAAGTCAGTTCTCCAAATGAAAGAGTTTTTGAACAGTGAAGTTCGAGGTGTACTGAGTTGAATCTCAAAACGATGAGCAGTCACAATCTGTGGCGTATTTCTGATATGTACCACTCTTGGTGGAGCCAAATGTGACAAGTCCGTTGAACACTTCCCGTGAAAGTATCTATAGAAGTGAGGCAAATCACCAACCTTTCTTCGATGTTCTAGACTATCAAAATTGCAAGTGATGTTCATGTCTACAATCAGGCGGATAGTTCTTTTCTGGATGGAATCCAGCAGCTTCGGGGTAAGTTTAGGGGCGGAGCTCCATATACGAGAACAATACTCCAAAGAAGGTCTGATCTGAGCTTTATGAAGCATCCAAAGTTGCTGAGGTGTGTACAGTTTTCTGGTTCGGAACAGTGTTCCAATCTTTTGAGAAGCGGCCTTTGCAATTCCAGCGAAATGATTTTGCCAAGACATACTGGTGTCCATTTTAACTCCCAACAAACTTATCGAAGCAGAACGCGGAATTGACTGTTCTGATATTATTACATCCGGTTCGGATATAATAACGTCTTTTTGGAGAAAACCCTTGTCTGAGTTTTCTTGGTATTGAATTGAACCTGATTACTTTCACCCCAATTCGAAATCACCTCTAGATCCTCATTTAGATGTGCAACCTCCTGCTGCCGGTGAAGATGTGCTCCCGCAGCCGATGTCCTGGAATCCAAATGGAATGACGAGACAATATATTTGATTCTTCGTTTTTTCCAATATGTCGTTGGTATACATCATCAGAATATAGAATTATCATGAATACTGTTATTGATTATCATCAAATAATGGGTCAGTGTATTCAAAATTTGTCATTTTTCACATTTATACTCATGAGTTGATAATATTTCAATTAATTGATGAATTGATTATTATCCTCATCTTTGTTATTCATCTTTCTCAAGCGTTTTACTGTATTCCCATTCGTATCTTTTAATATTTGACATTTGATCGAATTTGGCGTGCTTTTTTTAGTCTTGGCTCTTCCAATTGGACGATTGGACATTAGTTTCGATGTTATAACCATATAAAATTCAACAATTCCTGAGATATGCTCATGCGACGGTTTTGTCGGTAAAATTTCAGCAATTTTGGAACAAACTCCGCTAACATACACTTCATCTCCAAAATTTCTAAAAAAATTGCATATCATGAGCCAACCGACATGCTGACATCCTTAGCAACTTTTCTAATAGCGATTCGATGATTCTTCATTTCGTCACTTTCTCAATATTTTCAACGATTGTGGATGTGCTGGGGCGTCCAGGGAGAGCGTCATCTTTCACATCTTCTCGACCTTCTGTGAAAAGCTTGTACCACTTGTAAACATTCTTCTGACGACTTAGAGTACAATCACCGTATGCCACTGTCAATATTTCAAATTAGATTGAGCACTTTTTCCATTTTTTGCATAAAATTTGATGCAAATTCTTTGATCCATTTTTTGATAGCAGAAAATCGCCGAACACGCAAAAACCTAACATGCTAAACAGCTAAAACTGCGAACATATGTTCAAGACGAGTGTACCAAGATAAAAAAATTGAAAAATCGCTAAGCGAATGTCCGTATCCCGTGAAATTTGAACATTCACCCATTTTTTGAATAGTCCACATATTTCTTGTAATCTCGATGTTCATTTTCACGCACTTTCAATGGTCTCGAAGTTTCATCAATATAACTTTTAACAAATTCAAAATTCAAATTCAAATAAATGTCTATAAATATTGAAAAATTGTTAGTACATGCATACTCAATATTTTAACACAGTCCCCTATGTGTAAACACTTGTGTTTGACTGGGTTAGTTGAAAAATAAGGATTATGTCAACTGTTATGTTGTTCATAAAAGAAAATGAATTGAAATTGAGAAATGTTTCAACAATAGTGTTTCATTATAAATAAGGGTAAAATAAATCATCTGTTAGACTAAATTATTTCAAAATGAGCACATTTTCAATTTTTTCAGTATTTTCTAATATCCAATTGTGTAAGTTTTTTAAATGCTGCTGATCCCAACTTTTTAATTTCTCGTGGAATTATATTATAAATTTTACAGCCAATACATTTTTTGGAAAATAATGCATGATAAAACACTAATAAAGTTTTCACTTCGAATATATTTCTCAGAAGTCTGATTTTATATAGACATTTTCTATATAAATTCCTAAATATTTCAATTCTGAGGTTCTATTTAATTTAAGAGCGCAATTGCATTTTCGAAAATGTTGCTGTAAACATTTCGAACTATGAATTTTTATTTCATCAAATTTTGGCTGATATTTGTCACTTCATGAAAGTTTCATTAATTAAGTTTTCGTGATATTGAGTGTGAGCAAGTCATAACTCAAGTTATGTTTCAAAATTGACATGCCAACTTCAGCCTTCAATATGGTCTCATCCCAGTTATCTCCATCCACTACATACACGGTGTCATCTGGAAATGAATAAAGATTAACATCAAGCTTTCTATTCAGTAAATCATGCATGTAAATCAAAAAAAGGAAAGGTCCTGAAACCGTACCTTGAGGAACACCACACTTTGTTATTTGTAGGTTACTCTTATCTTCATTTATTTTTACGAACTGTTTTTTGTGTCTTAGATAACTCCGGAAAAGTTCAAGGCAAGCACCTCTTATTCCGTATTGTGTTACTTTCTCGAGGAGTTCAGAGTGAGATACAGTACCATCTAAGAATATCTAAGAATATTCCCATCACTTTTTTATTAGTATTCAGACTATTATAGATATTTCGAGTAACATTGAAAATTTCATCTTCTGTTGACATTCCTTCCCTAAAGCCAAATTGTTTAGTTGATGAAATTTTTTTCACTTGCAAGAAAGGTAACTATCCTTTTTTCATACATTTTTCGAACACTTTACAAATTTTACTTGTTAATGATATTGGTCTATAATTATCAATAGATTTTTCATCTATATACTTGAACACAGGTATGACATTACAAATTTTGAGAATAGATGGAAAAATACCAGATGTTGAACCATTATATTGAGATTATGAGTCAAGAGATTCGCTATAAAATACTTATTAGATTTAAGTGAAGTGCTACCTAATTTATCAGGGCTTGGAGCAGATTCATTTTTTAATCATCTATCAGTTCAATCACTTCAGTTTCTGTGATAGGCGACCAATATAAACTTTTGTTATTTGATTTCAAAAAAAAATATTTTCCATCGTTTCTTATTTTCTTCATATCATCGTATCGGTTTCAAGTCTGGCAATACTCCTTTTCAATTATATTATGCTTACAAACCTCTTCATTCACTTAAATTGATGTCGAATGAAATGAGATACTCTATAAAGTTGTAAATAGTTTTTTATTCAAATACCGGCCAACAAAATTAGATTTCAACATTCTAAATCAGAACATTTTGTATATTGCGAACTGAAGAATACTCATGGAATGATATCATAGTTTTTGATCCAACCTTTTGATAATAATGACAAGATCAACATGCACCACGGGAAGTTTCGGTATGAATAAAGTTAATTCTGTCATTTCAATCTATTTATACTTTTAATTTCATGGGTGGAATACTTATTGTCTTTTATTGGCTACATTGGGAGTAATTAAAATAATTGGGCCATGGCACTAATGTTTTTGGTCAATTATAAATAATACTTTATTTCTCACCAAGCAACAAATTACATTTTTCTGTGGGTAGAGCATATTTTATTTGGATGTTGTTGTTGTGCTTTACTTCATCTCCTGAAGATGTCAACTCAGTTGGTGAAACGGGCGTCGGGAAGAGTATTGCAGCTCTGGTGTTTCAGAGCAGTATCTGTCTTGGATTTATTCTACGCCAGAAGTTCCAGTTCTATAAATTGAAAGGGGTATAATTTTAGGCTTTAAACAAATAAGTGTGCACTTTCCAAGGAAAGGAAGGAAGCAATTAATTTCAAAATGAAATATTCACAAATATGTGTGTAGATCATCGATGACAGTAGGTACGTAATGTTATTCATTTCGTTATTTGATTCAATCCCAGCCATAGGAATTTTGTTTGAATTGAAAGGGGTTTAATTTTAGAAGAAAGGCAAAATATTTCTTTTCCAAATATTCCAGTTTTATATTTGAGTAATAAAGTGCATAAACCGTTCATAATGGATTTTCGTAACACTACACTCAAGTTTTCTATTTCAATAACACACTCTGTTCAGTTTCATCTGACATAGATCAACTATCAAAATAAACACTTTTATCGCCAATTATTTTCACAGTGCAAATTATTGCAAAAATTCTGAACAAATTATGGGTTTACGAATAAATTGCTAATGTTTTTTGAAAATAATATATAGGGTGAAAGTATTTCCTTCATTTTCACAACAGCACCTAGTTAAATTGAAGGGGTTATATTTTATTAGGAGTGTTTAATTTTTTGTAATTCAATCTCTATATGGAAGTAGCTGTTTCAGAAGGCCTTTTTCTTCCATTTTGTGTCTGAAAGTTACTTCTTTGAATGACCTACACATCTATGTTTAGTGGTATTTCATTTTAACAAAAATAAATGATTGCTTTCTTCCTTTTTTTGGAAGATTCCCACATTTTTGTATCGAGATGGAGTAGTAGAAAGCCAAAAACTTTCTTTCCCAAAAAATGAAAATTCACCTTATTGTTTCAACAGACCTCTTACATGTAAGTATTTATAATTGACCATTAATGTATTATGAAATTAAAAGACAACGTCAACCAGACACGTTTATTAAAAATAAAAATGTAATGGTTCATGACAACAATTCACAAGAACTTTAAAAGGGGATAGAATTGCAAATTTCAACATAAATAATCTGAGATTCCCAACAACTTCAAACATAATATTTGATTCTTACAATATACAACTTCCAGGTAGGCTTACACTATATTTTCACAAGAAAACGGTTTTCGATTTGACTGGCAGTAAGGGAGAAATGCTTACCCTGTTTGAGTTCATTTTGAGTTCGATTATTGTCAAACAAGTTTTTTCTCGTTAGTTTCAGCCTCGATACGAAACGCGCAACACCAATCAGTACAGATAAATCTATTTGATGTCCCTAAAAAAATATATCCGCATTCATCACAAATCTGAAAACAATCACCAGTGTACAAGACATTTCTTTTCGGAAATACCACTAGCAAAGACAAAAAGATTTCTAATTTCTTGAAAGCATTACAGAAACATTACACTCAGAGCTCGAGTTCCATTTCGTTAATATCCTAAGCAGAATTCACATAAAGGAGTACATTTTTTGGTTGGCACATATGTCAAAAAGTGCCCAGACAAAATATATCAACAGAATTCCTGGAATGCAACAATATCCCATTTGAAGCTTGAAGTAGGCAAGCTGTTTCAAATTATTAGTTACTGAGCTAAAGAAAACTCCATTACTTGCAATGTTTGCACATTTTCAAACCTCAAATGCTACACCATATACATTCTTCACTAAGAATCGCCTGGAATAAATTTTTATTCAATCATTTCTTCAAACAGTTTTCTCTGCTCGGGTTTATTTCTCACTAAAACATTTTTCAATACATAAGAAGAGAATTCGAGAAAATCACCTCCACACATTTTTAGGCTGTATATCTGCCTCATCTTGAACAAACACAACATTGTTACATGATTGTTACATGTATGCTCAAGAACGATTTATTGATAATTGTATTAAAATTCGTAACATTGAAGTTTAGACTGCTTTTTCAATTCCAAAACAAGCACTTTTTCCATTCACCTGAACTGCAATACTCTTCTCGACGAGCGTTTCACCAACCTAGTTGGCGTCTTTAGGAGATGAAATTTAGAATGTAACAGAGAAGTAACAAGGCTATAACAATGATTTTATTTGAGTATAACTGTGAGTATAAAGGATTTGTAATAGCGAGGTTATGTAATTAAATTATTACATATGAAAATACTGGGTATATAGTGAACAGAACGTTAAATACAGAAACAAGCAAACATTTTTGTATTTTGCTATGATTTCTCGGTTTTAAAAACGGCAATTTACAAAAAGGAATTAAGAATATACAAATCAAACTAATGCTAATCAAAAGGATATTTGGAATAACAAGGAACACCTGAAGAAAAATGTGTTGTCTCTTGAATGTTGGCACGGATTTTTACAAAAAAAAAACTTGTCCGACTTTTATAACTTAGATATCGGTTAGGATTATTTTTTCAATTCAATGACAATCCTTTACATATACAAATGGAGGTCAAATCTTCAATAACTCGGGAAATATCTAAAATAGTCATCTTACAAACTGTTTCCAAGTTTAATGTAGGTATTCATCATTACTGCATTATAACAGTGAAGTTTTCTGAAATTTCAAGAGATATTAATATCATCTCGTAGATAAACAATGGGATTTTGTGGTTTTTTATTTTGAATCATTAGAATGTAACAGAGAAGTAACAATGCTATAACCATGGGGGATTTATCATAATGGAATTATGTATTTGAAATATTATATTATATTTCAGAATCGGGGGTTCGAAACTTTTTTTTAGTCTTGAAAATCTTCCGATCTCGTAGTAATAGAGTACAGTGTATGTAAGAATCAGTTTTCAATACTGCAGTTTCATCATAATTCACAGATATATGAAGTATAATCACACCAATCCTCAACTAGAAACTTTTTTCAAAATACTGAGTGTATTAGGATACCTTACCCCCTTTTTCAGTTAATAGAGACATGTGAATATTGAATCACATGGAAAATTCCACCGTATTTCCCACATAGGCATGTGGCTTTCATATCTTCGAAATGAAAATACAGAGATCTGATCTGAAGATTCTGAGTTGAACCTTATGAGAATAAAGTTAAAAAATCGAATAGAAAAGAATTTCAATAATATAAAAACCATTTTATATTCTTTGTAATAAAAATGAAAAAATAATAATGACATTTCAAAATCTGCATAGACCAGTTGAATGATGATGATGATTAACGGAAAAACAGATTCTAAACAGAATGTAACCAAGATATAACAAAGTGTTGTTGATTGCCAATTTATTACACCAAACCAAATTATAGTTGAATATTTCTGAAATCATTTTTGAGCAAATTGAAATATGTAGTAGTGTACCATTTTGTTTCAATTTCGATTGATGATAATGAAGAATATCAATAATTTTCTGGTTACTTGAAAAATGTGTAACATTCATGTATAATCTATGTAACAAGACGGTTTTGGTTACTCTTGAAAATCCTAAATATACACATTAATTTTTATAGGGAAAAGTGAAGCTTCACAGAGATTCTGGCAAGTTGAAACACAAAAAAATGTTTGAATAAAAATTAACCCAAGCATAAAAAGTTTTCTATAAATAAAATAATACGAATTCTCTTCAACTATACAAATTTCACCTTACACATCTAAGAAATAGTTAAAAACTACCAATAAAAAATACATGTATAAAAATTTCAAGAAAACTCCGATAACAGTGACAGACTGAAAACATCACCACCAGCAAAATCAACACTTTGTATATAGTTGTATGTATATGAAGAGCACAGGATATTCGAGTTAGTAAGGCATTACACATTATTTTTATCACATATTTAAAGAGTCATTATGCGTGACGACCACCAGAGGCGATCACTAACTAGCCCGGCTTTTCAAATGCCATCTCCGAGGCCACGGCAGGGGCCAATTGAATTTTCTCGGCAGCGGTCCTCCGACGTTCCCCTCGAAATAGAGAAACAGCCCGAACCACCACTCGCGACCTAGTAAGTTGTTGGGGGAGCGTTGCTGAAAAAAAGGTTAAATAATTAAAACATTACCGAAGTTAAGAAGAAATTAGTCCAGGAGGAATCGGCGCATGTGTAGTCCACCTCAATTTTTTATGCGTTCCTCTTGAAATCACCTTTATCTGGTTTATCCAGAGATTTCATCCACTTTTACAAATCATATGTCTCAGGTCGACAATAATTCGTTTTTTGGATTGGCCATCATTCCAACTGATTTGTTTCAACTTCTGTAGTCCCTCAAGGCTCCAAACTAGGGCCTTCACTTTTTTATTGTTTGTGAATGATTTGGCTGACGATTTAGAAAGTAGAAACGTTGCTATTTGCAGACCATTTGAAACTTTATCTACTAATATTGCACTCAATCGATTGTGGACCAACTTTAAACCATGTGGTACATGGTTGGTGCTTGGCTAATAATGTGTCACTTAATTTATCTAATGATGAATGGTTTTATAGTGCACAATTGCAGAAATGTCACTGACATTGTAGCCCTGAAGACTTTATATTTTTTATGTTAGGTCAAAGTTAGATTATTGTTCAGTTATTTGCCAGACTATGCTTCCCACATTATTGGGGTCGAAAATACGCACAAAAAGGTCTTCAAATATTTGCCTTTTGAAGTCGACGGTATATGTCCACAGCGGAGAACTGAATACCAGTTGATGATAGACAGATTCAACTTTGAAAGCTTGGCATTTTGAAGATGCTTAGCATCTATTTTATGCTTCCATGGACTTATTAAGTTTCGTTTCTGATATGACGGTGGACGGACGTACCGATAACGACCGTCCACAAAAAAGTTACGCAGACGCCATTGTTGAAGATAGAACTCAGTTTGTGTTGTGACTACCGCTGTTTTAAAACGTGCTAGCATTGAAATAAATATCAGCATTAGTGTTAACTAGAGTTGTATAAGTGTTTAAAGAGAAATAGCACCCTTATTCACTCCGGTTAGAGGCCGGGATGGACCGAAGATCCACGTGGGAGTACTAAATTGGAATTACATAACACCTACTCCCAGTCACGCCGGTTAAAGGCCGGCTGAGCCGAATTTCCTCGTGGGAATAGGATTGCATTAATTATACCTTTTATTAAACAGATGATAGTTTTATATGTATTGTATGTGTCCGCCGTTGGGAGACGTTACAGCAAATTACGGAAATTTTAGGAAGAATTAAAAAAAGGGGTGCAGTATTGTGTAAAGCAGGACATCTTTACTCTCACGAATAGACATGGCTTACTGCACTTGAACGTAAGCAAAAGTCAAAGAGGTTGTTAGTTTTTTACGAAAGTTATTTGAATAACAAAAAAGTTGGCAAAATAGAATACTTACTTTCAAGCTGGAATTATTTGCTAGAGTGTGGTACGTCCAGAATAATCTGGTGGTGATGAAATAAGCTATGATAACATCCACACTGTAATGCCCATGGGACAGCTCCAGCATTACGATACCCACACAGGATAGCAGCCAGTATAACCAGTGGATAAGGTACAACTTTCTGGGTGTATCTGCAAATTAAAAATGAACTGACCAGCTGAAGACCCTGCCACTTCACCAACAGAAGGTACAGTTGAATAATTGACCAAAACACTTACATTCAGATATGAGTAAGGAAGTAAACACCAAGATGACAGTGTGCCCGCTGTAGATAAAGTCTCCACAGTAGATATGCTGTCCGTTGAGAGAGAGCCCCAGACCGGACATCAGCTTCACCACTCGCTTGGCAATTATGAGAGGGGACGTCTCGTTCGATTTGGGCGAACAAGGATAGTTCGGGTTTGACAAAGGCAATACCGTTACATACATAGTAATGGCTCTGTACATATACAACAAGGACATTAGTAAAAATATTCTTCTAAATACGATGAATCTGAAAAATAAAACCACATTTGGGTTAGTTAATATAATTATATCAAGCTAAAAGGGAAAATCGTATAATTGGTGTCAGGAGTGGGGCAAGACAAGTTCAGACATTTATAGTTTCTTATATCCTACAAACATATAGTTTGCTTGGCAGAAGAGATGTATACCCGCAAGTTTATGCTGACGACCTTGTCATTCTGGCAAGGATTACGTTGAAAAGGGCAGACCGTAATATCTTCCGAAGAAGTTGGCCGATATTCACAGTTGGTGTCAGTGGGGTCGAATAGACCCACTCACTTTGAACCTAACCTAACATTTTCGACATGTTGACGTTCTACCGAGCTAACGATTATATAATGAATCCAGTTTGGTGCAGAGTTCATCATTTTTAAAATGAACACAAAACGAAAAAGTTACTCACCTATGCTTGTGAAATATCATAGCTATCATGCTAGTATTTACACAAAATATAATGATGAACTCTGATACATCTAAAGCCCAGGCATAAGCAGGTACGTTGTCGAGGAACACATCTGGAAGAGGCCCGTAAACCTCTTTGTTCGGCACTCGCTCGTGAACAAGACTCAGCGAGGTGAGAGTCAGAACAAAATTGAACATCATGATGATGGCGGCTAAAACAAAAAAACTCATTTTAATCTCGAAAAACCTTCAATAGAACAAAATACAAACGATTATTTTTTCTGCTGGAGATATTTTCGATATTTTGGAAAACTAATAACTGAAGCAAATTTCAAATGTCTTCAGAAATTTTGATTTTGAAACTATTTGCAAAGGGATATCTTCTATGACTATTGATAAGTTTGAAGAAATATTATTGTCTTCCTTTAATTTTACCACTCATGATAATAATTACAAATTTTCACAATATAGACACCGACAGGGTCGAAGAGGTCAGTTACGTTTTAACGCCGGTGGTGTGTATAGTCAAAGTAAAGGATATTGTGCACACTCAAAGTTGGCGGCACTCTCAGAGGCCAAAAAAACCAATACTGGACTGTAGAATTGACGGTTCGTATTGGATAATTTTTACTAACCGAGTTTTATGATTGGCTGGAGAGTCAAAATTAAATTCGAAGCCACCTTACGGTGACAAATAAAAATCGAAGAATGTTGGTATGGTTATCGCCGTCGTGTCATCAATGTTCAGTTCAGAAACCGATCGCGATTTGAATGTTGAAATTCGATATTGGTGCAGTTATAATTACCTAAAATTTTTGTTATTTGTTTAAAATGTGGCGTCCGTGGACAAGTACTAATAGTAATAACGAGTGTGATAACAACGCAGACTTTATCCAGTGTAGTGATTCCAATAGCAATGGTGAGCAATGCGAAAAAGAGATACCAGTAAATAAGATTCAAGTATTCAAGTATTGCATGCACAAAAAAATATATTACAATATTTGTTTTTAACAAAATATAGTTAGATTTGCTCTCTGAGTAAAACATACCTAGGCATAATTGCCTGTGTGTGTTTCCAGGGCTTCTCTGAAAAAACTATCAGTATTGTACATAAAATTATCTTAAAGATTTAAAATTTTTTAAAAATTTGGCGAGCAAAGATTTACAAGATAAAAAAAAGGGAGGAAATCAACTCTTATGTAAAGCCTAACTCATAAACACCTGTATATTTAATGTGTGCACATATTGTTATCAAAATTCGGATGCATTTGAATATTAAAACACAGAGAGTATATTTCAATTTATATAAGAATCTACATCTCAAGTATGGTTTCGAGGGAAACAAACTATTACAAACAACATCAGATTTGACCGAAATTCCTTTCTCGAAGATACGTGAAATAGTCAAAAACAAATCGTATGAACGCAAGACGCGATGTTATACAGGTTTTCCAAAACCTTTAGATGTTCATCAAATAAAATCATTGAAAAAAAAACAATTCACGACTATTACAAAAGCAATGAGATTCCTACAACTGAAATCATAAGGAAGAAATTGAATTCTTTCGGCCATAACGTGATCTGCTGTGACAAAACTCTACAGAATTGGATAAAGAAACTAGGATTTAGATTTAAAATAATAAACAAACGTTAAGCAGTTATGGAAAGCAGTTATGGAAAGCAGTTATGGAAAGCAGACGAATAGTGGAATTGCGTAACAAATACTCAGATCAAATAACCAAATATAGACAAGAACAATGGCAAATTTTCTATTTGGACGAAACTTGGTATGACACTCACGACACAGTTACGAAAGGGTGGACTGAT
>WOGR01001354.1:0-20222 GCA_015342045.1 Leptinotarsa lineolata | reverse complement strand
TTCGGTCCTCACTCTACGTATGCGTGTTGGTGGTTTAATGTCCAATAATGTAAACTGGGTTCGAAATTTAGTCACAAGCTTCCGAATAGCTCCCTCAGTAGGCCGACGAAACTGCCCATAAATTGGAAGAAGTGCACGATGCACTTTCTTAACCGAGCATGAATTTTGATAATAAAATTCAATAATTTGCAAGCGTTGTTCATTCGTAAGTCGATTCATGGTTAAATTATAGACCAAACTGAACAAGTCAGACAATGACACAAGACACGGTTCACGCGTGATCTGTCTAAAACAGTGTTGCCAAAAAGATATCAGCAAAAAAAATCAGTCATCATCTCAAGCCAAAATATGCTCTAGGATCAAAATTTAAAAATTTGAACTGATCTAACCTCATATGGTTGTTATTATAAGAACAAAATAAGCGGTGCTATCTACATTGAGCGAATATTATGAAAAAAAAATACTAGGCTACTATTTATAAATATCTTTTTATAGATTATGAAACACTCAACATTTATCAATAAAAAAAGTTGAGAAATGATACAGAAAATCTAAAAGTATAGAAGAGCTGATTTCTATTCTAACTAAAAAAGACAATAATTTGATTAACTGTATGTTATCATCGTCTAAGTACTAATAAAAAAATTTGATATCTTCGGATTAAAAAAAATTTTTAAAAATTGGGGAAGGTTTTGGCTTTTTACTGCTCCATCTTCATACGAAAAAATGAAGAAATCTCACAAAGAAAGAAAGTAATTGATCTCAAAATAAACTCTACAAAAAAATAAATTTAAAAATGGGATGGAAACTGTTGAAAAAAGGGTTGTTTGTAGTAAAATTGTCAAAATCATCAGAATCATTCATTTATTTCTACTGGAGCAAATTAGAAAAGTTCTCACCCTCTCTATCTTCCAACCTCACTCCAACATTTGGCAAAACTTCATCTCTCAATCTATCACACTCTTTAAGTATATCATGCGCTTTTAAGGTTATTGCACTAGTTCGAACATTGTCTCTGAATTCAGCTAAAATACTCAAATAGGGTTGAATAAGACATTCCACCTGAAACAAGAATACATAATTAGTGAATTTTATTCTTCCTATTCAATGTCAAGCATAAGTTGAAGGAAGAAAACTGATACCATTTGCCTCTGTGGATTCCATCCAATAATATTCAAAAAGCAATTCAAGCGCACAAACATTAGAATAGCCATTATTATCAAAGGAACAGTTACAGTATCAAGCCAACAGTAGTGTGTTGGTATAGTATTAGATTATATTTGAAAAAATATGAGTTTTAATTAAAAATTTTAATTTTTTTGGGAGCTTATGCTCCACTGAAAAATAACAAAAACACAACACAAATAAAATTGAAAACACACTACCTCAATCTTTGGTTACTAAAATGGTTTCGAACTCTTAAACATTGAGTTTTAATAAGTTAAGATGAACATAATCAAAATAAACTAAAATTACAACATATAAAAATACTGTTACGTTTTCCCCGTGAGTTCAACAATAATTGACCACACTGTACAATTGAACCTAACTTTATTTCACTACTACAATGCCAATACAACACAAAAACTCCAACTGAACTTCAGAGTAATACTTGTGATGCACTGTTTGGAAACTTTGGTGTAGGAATGCATATTACTGGCGTTCTATCCCAACACCAAACTGTTATTTTTAACACCTCGACACGAGTTTCAATCACCAAGTTATCATCTCCAAGGGGAAGTTTAATCTTCCTCTTGGTGTAGTTAATGAAAATATTTGGGATACTCATCTTCGGAAGGATTATCTGGAATTTATGGGTTCTACCATCCCGGCTTACCCATTTCCGGGTGAGTAGGTCATATCAAAAAACCAGTAACTCATTTTCTGCTGGCCGCACTTGGAAATATCTTGCCATTCCGGCCTTACTCCTTTGTTCAATCCATTCTCGGATCGGATCATCTGGATCCTCCTCCCACTTCTTGGGATTGATCTGCAATTGAGCATTCCGCAGCATTGTGAAAACACTTAAATTTGACATATGTTCGTTGAAACTTTTTCTATACTGTCAGCATGAGTCCTCTATCAAGTCTTCAAGTGTTGCGAGTGCATTGCATAATCCGAACAGCATATAATTTATTGCCGGTGAAAAAGGTAGTTTTCTGTTTATCCTCGGGCGAACGGCCACCTGCTAATATCCGCTTAATAAATCTAATGTTGAGAATCATCTGCATTCAGCCAAGATGTTCAGGATTTCATCTATTCTGGAAAAAGGATAACTGTCCTTTCTGGTGACATCATTAAGCCTTATACGTAGTTTACGGAGAATCTCGTCGATCCATCTTTCTTAGTCACCAACACCACAGGTGACGACCAGAGGCTGCTGCTTGATTCTTCGATTACTCCTTCCTCCAACATGTCCTTAACGGTGGATGAAGTCTGGTCCTGCTTCGTGATCGGTGGTTGACGTATAGGCTTGGCATCGCTAGTATAGATCCGATGTTGAAGTAAATCCGTTTGGCCAATGAGTTTGCCCTTCACAAACATTTCGTTCTCGTCCACTATGAATTGAGTGGCTTTGCACAGTTCTCCTTCAGACAGACGTGTTTCGAAGGAGTTCCTTTGCGGGTTGTTAAGCACGCTCAGAGGGACTCAATCAATTACTACAATTTTCATGATCGATTAGCACGTGCATATTACTTGTTCCTTTTTGAGAGTCACCCTGTTATTATTAGGGTTGATTAATCTTACTGGAATGGTCTGATTGTTACCATTTACGAGAGATCTAGCTATGAAAGTGCCAACTTTCGAGCCATTGGATGGCTCTATCAATGTGTGCCCAAGCCATAACGTTCAGCAATCTCCGCTTGAATGAATTTCTAGGTATTGGGAGCGATTCTGTCTTCCAGTATAACATCCTTGGCATTGTCATAAGCCTGAGAGGGCACATCGAGTAGAATTTCCTCATTTCCAACTTTCTACAGCTTGTTTCTCATATCCACCACGAATCAGGTTAAAGTCCGGCGTTTTCTAAAAACTTATCAATTTTTGACGCTCAAGTATAGAAATTCATTGCAATTAATTCCACGAATCCTAGAAATTCTTAATGTATCATATTTTTACTTTCGTCATAAAAACGGATTCCTATGGAGAGCTGCTCTTTTCCAGCTATATCTCATGACTCATCTGCCATGACACTATGAGCATAAGCTTTCTTTGCAACCTGTATAATTTCATTCTTCACGACCAAGCCGCATTTCATCCATTTTGAATCTGTGGGGATGTATACACGGCATTTTTTCTCATGTTCTAAATGCTGTTAAATCTTATTCGCCAGATTCAATTCTTAGATTCAGAAGGTCTTCAAGAATGTCTTCACGATTACCTTTAACTCTCAAAGGCAAGTCATGAGTGCCACAAAAAATAACTAGAAATTATAGATGACACTTTGTTTTCATTTTTCTCAATTTCTTGCAGATGAGCCATACTCATCATTACACCCACAGGCATTTGCTCCGATTTTTTTGCATCATTAACTGCAGATTTATGATATTAACGCAGTATTCATGAATAATTTTAAAACGGCAAACTTTCAGTTACTAATTTTGGTGAAAATAGTACACAGTGCGCCTTTCAGACGTTTAAAATAAACCAGCCAGGGAGAATAAGTTTGCAAGCAACTATGACTGAATTCGCGCTTGAGATTAGCCTATTTTTCATGATGATCTCCTACCACGTAGTAACGGCTACGTCCATCAATTTATCTTTAGCAAAGACGTAACTCTCAGGAGGTACTCCCCAATTTTTGACTGGTTGAGCCAACGACTTCTGTGAAAAGAAAGTTTCTTTCGATTTTCTCGAGAATTTCGATAATTTGTTGATCATCAAATAAATTATTATTATTTTATTACGACCCTATCAAACACTGGAAAGGATAGTACCACAGCTTATTCTCAAAACCATACCAAATATTCGAGATGATACCACAAATCTCTATATTATTTCCAGTGAAGTTTTCCTATTTCGTACAACGTATATTTAAGAAAAACTAGACTTTAATACCCAGCCAGAATTACGGCTCTTGCAGTGTTCGATTGGGAGTCAAACAGTAATATAGAATATGCTTTATTGTTTGAGACAAAGAAGCTGATTTTGTATTCAAACCGAAATGTAAATGAAATCACCTATTCAAAGCTTATATGAAGTACTTAAGAGTTGGAGGACTATTGCTTATAATGTGGAACAAATAGTTTACCTTATCAGATTTTTCCATTAGAAAGATGCATAAAAAAAGGAAAAAAATTACTCACGTTATTTGATCCATCAGTGGAAACAGGAAAACCAATTGTGTCAGACTGGTATACAGTTCCAAATATTTTTAGCATGTCTGTAACATACAGACCTATATTATGTAACAGCAAACAACTTGGTGGCTTCCTCTCCCTCAAATAAATATTGCTACTAGTAACAAGGTCTCTTAGTGATTCCAGAGCAGTTCTGGTATCAACATTATCTGAAATGATTAACTATGATTTTAAGGTTTTTCATTCAACAAAAAAAAATGAAAGTAAAACTCACCACATAAAGCAATGTGTACATTTTCCTTTGTTTGTAAAAATTTGTTGCTGAGAGTTTTTTCCTGATTGGACCATTTGGAAAATGTGTTGAATGTTGTGTTTTCAACTGATATATTTTTCACAGCACATTTAATGTTTAAGAAAAACTCCTGAAACCATAAATTGAAATGAGCTTAATGAAAAGTGAATAAAGTCAGAAACTCACGTTGAATAACTTTTCATATTGTAATGCAATTTCCATGGTGTTTGGACTATAATCCAGGGTATCTCGCCAAGAATGCAACAAAAAAGCAAACCTTAATTGCCTCGAACTATACTTGGAAAGAGCATCTTGAATGCTGACAAAATTTTTCAAAGACTTTGACATTTTGCAACCAGCAATTGTTAGATGTCCAGAATGCAGAAAATACTTCACCCAGTCTGGGTTACCAAAATAGGCCTACAATTTAACAAAATATAGTAGTAGTCTCATTACAGTGACTAAATTTTCTTATTATAACCCCACCTCACTTTGAGCTATTTCATTGTCATGATGAGGAAATTTAAGATCAACACCACCAGTATGAATGTCCAAAGTTGGCCCAAAAATATCGGAAGCCATTGCTGAGCATTCTATATGCCAACCTGGTCTACCAAGTCCCCATGGTGATTCCCAAGCAGGTTCTCCACTTTTACTTTTCTTCCACAGAGCAAAATCATTTGGAGACCGCTTCTCACTTCTTTGTTCTGCAGTGGTTAAATCTCCTAAAATATTTTCATGAGTGTGATACTGTGCAGGGTGTTCCATGTAAAACTGGTTGGATGGAAGAGCAAGTTTTGTCTATGTGTGAACATGGGCGAAAAATAAATGCTGCCATTTGATAAGAGCTATGTATGTACTGATTACTTATGTATGAAGTTATCAATAAAACCAATTATTATTATTATTGTTATGTAATTGAAATATATCTCCATTCGTGTATATATAGAACTCATAACACTCTATTGGCCATTTCTTCACTCAATTTCTTGAATACTTAAAGAATTGTAAACTAGAGCCCAAACACAACGCATTTATAATTCAACACCAGACAGCGCTATTTCGACTCGCCATAGATCCCATCCGTGGCCCTAGGCCGAAACAAATGCGTTGCTGGACTCAACTATCCCGAAAGGACAAGCCTAGGTGAAGGCCATGTCATCTCCTCTTATGAAAACGCCATCTATGGCATCGACAGAGAACTAAATCCTCGAATGTCAAAAATAAACGAGTCTTCTCAAGGCGGTCAGTTGCAAATACAACCTTCGACATCGACCGCCGACAAGATTCGCCTTCTGTCTTTCACTGCAGCTTCCTTTGTAAGGCAGCTAGCCTAAATACAACACATTTATGATTCAATACCAGACAACGCTGTTTCGACCCACTATAAGTATCATCAGTCGTGCTAAGCTGAAACAAATGCGTTGCTGGACTTCTTGGATCGCCTTGGGGAGCCTCGTCTACTCCCAAGTGAAAACTAAGTTCTCGAAATAGACATCCCTTATTCAACTCACATAAAAGTAGTGTTGATAATATTATAAACATAAAATACATAGGATGACTAATGCAATAGTAAACACAAATTTTGACACACATAATAATCATAAGTCCTGATTTGTATTTTGCCAGCTAATCGAATGTTTTTCAAATATAAACAAAATATGTTACAGCAATTTCGCAATGATATAGTAATCTTGATATCAATAACAACTTGGTTCTATCAATATTGCATTGCCCTATTTATTGCATTGCATTTATTGCAAGATTACCAAAATGAGCCTTATAAATATAATCTAATAGATAAGAAAATTCTAAATTTCAATGAATCTCTTCAAAATATTTTGTCAAAGTTATTGGTTATCAACCATAATTTCCAAATTTTGTAATGCACAAATAAAATGACTAATTGGATTTTTCCTTGAGAATTCTTTGAAGCAAACTTTTCAGTTTGCCTTCTATTGCCCTTGCACAGATTATCTATTGATCAGGATGTATTTATTTTTTATATTGAGAAAAGTAAAATCAGCAGAGGTTCAGAGTTATCTACAAAAATATTTTTCATGTTATATGGATGTGAGATATTATGTATCGCCATATAAATGTACTTGTCTATTTGTTGAAGTATAGACAAAATGAATTCATATGAAAACATTTGCTATCAAATTGAAGATCATTTCAAGAACTGATGCAATTACATTAATTAAAGTCAATAATATAAATGTAAAACCTAATATCACCTTCTCCTTCTTGTAAGCTATTTGTGTCTCCATAAGCTTCTGGAACCAACTTGGCATAATGAGATTTTTCTTTTTTATCAAAGGAGGCAACATCGAAATAAACTGAACCATTGGCATTATATGCCAAACCATTTTCGATTATTTTTTCAATATAAATAATTATTTCGGGAATGTATTCACTGACTCTAGTTAAAACATTAGGTCTGAGTACCTGGAAATATAGAGTGCCCAGATTATAAGATACATTACAAAAGTAATATGATAAAATAAACAGTTAACAGAAACTACAAACTGGTAAGTCATGAGTCATGTTTGACATTATTATGCAAATAAGTCTGTCTGGCTGCCCACGTGCCCACAAACAAAGTGCAAGTAATACATAACCCCTCACAACTTGTTCCACTCAATTAAGTCTCTTCTATCATTGTTTTTCTCAATGAATATTTTCGTAAAATACTCAAAGTGATAAATTTTGCATATTATAAAAAATTATGGGTACTGTAACTATTTTTTAAACCAATGCTCCACTTGAAATAATTTGAAAAAGATTAAAAATCAATGTTCTTTCAGTTTGTGATAATGAAAGAACCAACAAGGATGACATGCTGAATATTTTTCAAGTCATTCTGAATACCAAACTTTAAATAATAAAACTATTTTAATACGTCTTTAGTTTCAACTTTTTCAAGTTTTTTAATAAAAATATTCTTTGTCTGACTCCATACTGACCACAACATATTTGTCCATCACTCGAACTATGTGGTCAAGTATAAAAGTAATTTGAAACATAGATATATTAAAAACTGGCAAGTATCAATTATTAATTTTCTAGTATTCGCAAAACTGACAATAAGCAAGTGATGAATGAAAAAATTATAAAATGTATTTTTTCAAACAATATGAATCCATATTTATTATCTAACCAATCATGAAAATATCAGCTATCTTTCCAAGTTTTTCCAATTGTCATTACTTTTGCAAGTTCAAGTGTTTATACACCTTCAACTTTCCAAAATTTTTGTCCAATGACTTTTCTTTTGCACCTCACTGATTTTTCTTGTGATTTTGTAAAAAACAGTATTCGAAAAAAAATTTATACGGTATCAAATTTACAACATTTGGAAAATATGAAAAGAAAATCTATGATAAATAGAGACAAAATAGCAGACTAGTCGAAATTAAGTGCCACAGGAGGTGGGATTGGACATGCATATTGCACTTTATGTGGGCGTGCACCCAGAATAGTAAAAACTCATTGAAATACTTATCGATGAGCAAATGAATCCTGAAACTCAGAGCGATTATGAACTCAAGGTCTTTTTACATTTACACAATTTTCTTCATGCAACATGCAATTTTGCATCTGCAGAAGCGCGAATACAAGGAAAGAATCAGCTGATGCAATTTTCAGACTATTGCAAACAAGTAGAATAGGCTCTAATTTTATTGCATTGCATCTACAATTCAGTGACATGGTGATTTTCAATGTGACCAAAATTCCAAAATTTACTAGAAATAGTAAAAAGTAGCTGAAGTTCACAGAAGAATTCTGTATTATGCATTTGAATATGTGTAATTAAAAAATCAAATATCAACTTAACTCATTAACAATGAATACATTTTCGAACTTTTTGCTCGATACAATATATTGTAATGTTGGTAATTAATGATAGCTGGAAAATTAATTGATGCAATGTAAAATGAAATTTTCAATTTATTTTATTGCCCAAATATAAAGCAGCTTTTATGTTAATATGGGAGTCATATTATTTTGGAAACTTAGACCTGTTCCCATTGAAAATACATATTATGCTTTTGTTGAGTCTAGGGCCTAGGCTGTGATATGGACTAGAGAACTTCCATATGATTGCACCTAACCTCGGCTTCAATAGAAGAGGAACCAAGAAAGCCATTACTCACATACAATGATTTGCTTATACGGTATGAAAATTATGTCCACAATGGTTTAATTCGATGTTCTAGTTAAAATACTTTGAAAAAATTCAAAAATCAATGTTTTCTCAGTTTGAATGACAAAACTTCAGATGATGAAATTATTTCAATACTTTTGTAGTTCCAACTTCAAATATTTTCTACAAAACATATATCCAGAGAAAACAAACTATTGAAATTTTCATAATAGATAAAAACTAAACTTAGCAACAAACTGAATCTTGAAATTGATTTACAGAAACAATAAATTGTTAAAAATTCCTTGTAGCACTCATCGATGAGCAGATGAATTTTAAAGCTCACTGCACTTATAGTCTAAACGCTGCTTTACATTTATACAATTTTCTTCATGCAACATGCAATTTTGCATTTACAGAAAAAATTATTCTTTCTTTGTAAATTGAAAGTCGTTGATATAGCCCTCATTGAAAATACTACACATTCGTACCTTACAAAAAAAACTGTAATTTGGATATCCACACTATTGCTCAACGGCTTACAAAATAAATATTAGTTTAAGTGAATTTATTAAAAACGATGAAAACAAAACTTCAGTGTCGGAGAGATCAGTTGACTTGTGGCTCCTGCCCGAAACTGTATATTGGCCGAACAGGGAGAACATTTTCCCAAAGAATTAAAGAAAATAGGAGTAGTTTTGTAAATAAAAGGCTCTAGTTCTCTAGTTGAATAAACAAGTGAAGAAACAATTATAAAGACATAAAGCTATTAACTTTTAAAATAACGTATTGAAAATATATTTACATTCAAAGCATCCATATCTTTATGAAAAGCGTCTTCCCAATACCTAGGAAGCACGCTGAATATTGCATTATCTGTAACAGTAGAGCCATATTGATGATCCAGCCATTCTGATAATTGATCTTTGAATTCTCTTATGAATTTTTGTTTTAGTTCTTCCACTCTTGATGCATCCCCTCTTTTAACGGCTTGTTCTAGTTCCTCTACAGATTTGGCAAGCCTTAAAATGAATGAAATAATCATAAGTAATATATATTCTAGTGTGCTTAAATAAGAGTACATAAAAATAAGTGAATAATCATATCATAATGAACAAAACTAATTTTTTTGGAGGAAATCAGAGTTTTTTTATTACCTATTTATTCACCTTTCACAATTTGAAAAAAAAATAGAACAAATTATTTTGTTTCACGATGTGGAAAGTGAAAATCTTAAGAAAGGTCAAAGGTCAATAAAAAACTCTATCACTGAAAAATATAATATAATAAAAATAAAGAGTACTTATTGTAAGATTATGAAACTTGATCAATATTATGAATTGTACAACATACCTTCCTAAGGCGGTTTCAAACATTTGTTTCTTGTCAAGATCTGTAGAATTTTTGATTTTTTCTGATAGGTTATTTAGTGCCTGAAAAATTCATTAGAAATAAAAAATCGATTTGTAGGTCATATGTTATGACTACTAACATAATTTGACAAATGACCGAAATATGGTGAAAATTAATTCTATAAACTCTTTTTGAATCTGAAACCAAAAAAATATTTAAAAAACTAAAAAAATAAATCTTTTGAATGAAATTTTTGAACATTCATCTTTTCCAACATTCCTACACAGTAGGATCAGGTAAATGCCTGAAAAAAAAGATCTTTCATCAAGTAGCAAAATCTTGCTGAAATCAATCGACAGACCGGATTCAAATTATGATACCTCGTCAGTTCAGAACTGCATTACCCTCTGGTACTAGACTGGTACTAGTCACAGTCGAAAGTTTCATTTCACTTTTTTTTGTGATCTATCGAGTTTTTCCTTCATCCTTCCAACACCAGCATGTTCTGTGAGAACGAAGAGGGTTCAGGATTACTATCTTAATGAATGACTCCGCCGAACATACACAAAGAGTTATTTTATGTTGGGTCAGTTCTGTTACTTGATTATTGAACTCCTTACTAGGGGTTTTTCTCAGAAGTACAACCCAACCCACTGTTAGATTGTCGTTTCGCGCTAGACAAGCAGTTGATAAAAACACTGGCAAGATTTGTTTTTATCAAAATTTTCTATTACAAATGTATCATTATTGAATATTGCTTAAATACTTACATGTTTTGAATCATCGATAACAGTTTCAAGTGTTCTTTCTTTGGACAAATATTCCTCAAATAAATGATTTTGTCTAGCTCTCTTAATAATCTTGTCATCAATATCAGTTATGTTCATTACATAAAATATATCATATCCAAAATAGTCAGATAATACTCTTCGAAGTATGTCGAATGTAATGTAGGACCTACAATCAAAGTAGTTTTCAAAAATCTATAAGGAATAGGTGGGAATATTCTAAATTCTCTGATTTTGATAAAAATACAAAATTTTCTTGGCCAAAAAGGAAACCTACTTTCTTTTTCAAAAAAATATACAATAGACGTTATAACTCAGCTATCACAAATGTAACTAATTCAGCTTATTTTTGGTAAATGCCTAACTTTTAGAAATAACTGAAGAATTTTTATATTATTTACATTGATGATTTTTTATTTTGAGTCAGCCATTTAATTGATTTGACAATGCATATCAAAATAATATATTTGGTACATCAAGATAACTTATGCTAGAGCACACGTAGCATGTATATCGAAAAACCTCACAGCATAACTAGGTCCAAAGTGAGTATAAAAATACATTATTAAATTGTTATTCACATAAATGAAAACATTCAGAAGTAGATGGCATTCAGTAGATGTGAGTTGAATTGAATTGAAACACAAAAGATTTTAATTAAAATACACTTATGTTAGTGTTGAAGCTCAAAGTGCCTTACTGAATCAATATAATTGATGCCATAAAAGAAGGGTTCTAGTAAGTATTTTTAAGACATATTTCAATTTTTTAAATTCCAGAATTTTGTTGTAGTGGAGATTATTATATAGATTCAGATTTAATGCGTTTCTGCGGCTTACAACTAGCATGTCAGAAGTAATATTGATCAAATCAGCTGACCTAGTATTGTTATGAATGTCGGAGTTTTTGAATAATGTATCCTTATTCCAATGTATTTCTAGCAAAACAGTGTAAATATGTAAGGTAGGCTAAGTTTGATAAAATAAGGAGAAATAAGATGTTCTCATAATACCTGAATTCGTTACACGTTTCAACGTTCTCAGTACTACAAGAACACTAGATAATTTCATGATCTACATGATTGGCCCAACAAACGATTTTTCCCTATAGATAATTTGTGTTTGTTGAGACCATCAAATTTTAGGTTTTGTTTTCATTCAACTCGAGTTTATTCTGGTTGAACCAACATTGCTGAATTTTGTTTGCGCCCTACTGACGGATTCTGTAAGATCAGTGCATGATTTGCCTGAGAAAATAATTGTTGTGTCGACAGCAAATAAAAAGCACTTAGTAGGTGCCACGAAGTGACAAAAGTCGTTAATTTAGACAACAAATAAAAAACGACCCAAGATTGAACCTTGAGGTACAGTAAGTTTATTTTTTTGAACGCAGATTTCACATAATTGAGCTCAACAGACTGATATTTTTTTGTAAGATATAAACGGGTGCCACTTATGATATAACTTAGTTTTTCAATAAGTATTGAATGTAAAGTGTAACAACTTTTTGGTTTCAAGCTTCGAAGGGTGAATGGACGCCTTGGAGTGAGCCAATCCTGGAAGATTTTGCCTTAAGTCTTTAAAAGTTCTTGCCATCCAGGTATTCAATGTTTATTTGGCAAAGCTTAAAGCAATGCCAGTGACAGGTTCTGGTCCGATGAAGCTACCTGCAGCACCCTCCTTTGTAAGGGAGTCAGCAGCCTCGTTGCCTTCCAGGCCAGTGTGGCGAAGAATCCAGACCAGAGACAATTTGTTAAGTCTTTCTATTGAGGAGAGTCGTTTTTGGTTATGTTGTTTTGGAAACGCCTACAATGGGCTACTTGGATATTTCACGCGAATCGTCGGCGTAGCGTTGTCAACATGGAGAACGTGTTATATCAGTCTGGCATGTAACAATTCATGACTGACTTGGGTTATCGTGAGATCAGTGAGAAATTATTTCTCAATGTAATGGCGGATATTTCTCACTGCGCGAGAAATCTTCCGTTTTGAACTTATGAAAATAATGAGAGAAGTGGCATATTGTATAGCATCCGTAGAAAAAAACCATTTGGCTTCTCAAGACAGAGAAATAACTTAATTCTGATATAATTCCATCAGACTTATATGCCAAATGATATTTTTAACGTACAAAAATAACAGTGTTTCCACTCCGAAATTTATTTTATATTCTATTCAGCTCTCTTTCACCAATAACAATACAGATAATGAACTTTCCGAAACAAAACTGCTATTCCCAATTGCTGCAAGTGATATAAAAGGCTATTTTCATGCGAGTAATAGGTAATTATAAAACTGGATATGGTTAAAAAGTAGAAATAAGCACCAAAGTCAGAAACCGTATAAAAATGCCACTATAATTATAAAACATCGGATGGCTCCTTAATTGCCGTGACAGAATGTATCTTGTTCTACTTTGAAGATTTTTCTGATAAAAGTTTCAAAGCGTTACTCATTCCAGGCATTTTAATTTGAGTTTATTAATCACCCATTAACGGAACTATCTCACTCCATGTCTAATATGCCTTAAAAGTATAATAACCTGTGACATCGTAATTTTGTATACATTGTTACACGGCAGGCTACTTTGTTCTCTTCTACGCTGCCATACAATTGATAATTATTTATTAGAACATTTTCTCCATAGAACAATGAACTTGAAGAATGCAGAGTACCACAATAGGTTCATAGATTCAAACCATCGTGATTTGAAATATCATTTTCAAGTATTTGTGGTTGTGAGCAGTCTCAAGTTCATCATTCAATAATATTATCAGTGGTGCTATAGATATTCATTACTAGCTAGTTGCTCCAGTTTCACAAAGGTAGCAGAATACATACACCTACATTTTTTCTGTCAATGTCAAATCAGCTCGTCCATGAAAAAGCTTGAGGACCTGAGAGGCGTGCTTTCAAAGAAATGATGATTGTGAGCTTTGCTCTCTAGAGGGTTTTAGAACAGTCCAGAAATCTCAATAGTATTCGAAAGCAGTCCATAACATTCAAGAGCATTCTGAAGTGCTGCGATATGTACGGGGATAGTCTGGAAACTCCCTTGAATGATCAATGATATTTCTTGATCCTGCATTCAAGAAGAAGGTTTTAGATTTTTCGGTTTGAAGATATGTACTCATTCTATAGTACTCGAAAGCATTCCAGAATATCCCAGAACGCACCAAAATATTCTGGGACGTTATGTAATATTCGAAAACATTCGCAGAACACCATTTGGAACATCCAGAAACGTCGTGAATGCTGTGAAATGTTCTGGAATATTATGGACTATTCAAACCCTTTTGTATGAGTGGTGTTACCCATTGGCAGGGGTATGTAAAACAAGATACATCGATCTCTTATGATTTAAAGTTTATATTTTCATTCCAACTAAATTCCAAAATTTCATGCCAACTTCCTCAACTGAGCAGGTACCTTAGCTAGTAACTAATAATGAAGACCTCCAGAAGTTGAACATGTGGGCTGGTATTTTTGAAAGCTCTTTGGATGCTCTTTTTCTTCCTAGAAATCAAACTGGTGATGTATACCTAGATAAAGAAAAAACTCCTGCATTCATAGAAGACGAAATGAGGCTTCAGTGGAGTGGTGCTCCTCCACATGCACAAAATGGGCGTAATTGTTTGAACAACAGATTTCGCAGTCGCTAGATAGGTAGGTCCAAAGTTATTGCAACTCGATAGGGTTTACTTTAGTTCACACTTATTGAAACTCTGCCAAATAAGTCCAGCTTCTCAACGAATCAGATAGCTGATTGGTGAGCAAAATGTTACCAAAACGTATAATCACTGAATAGCACGGGTGGTCCATAGTCAGACGAACCTTGTTCAGTATCTGTGTTGATAAATTTTTTCCTCTGAGGCCATTTGTTTAGGTATCAACAGTGCCATATAGGTTCATATAATGGCAATAAAAAAGTGCTGCTATGGCTAAGCATTTGCAGAACACGCTTCCTCAGAGGGCAGTCATGACATTGCCTTCAAACACACGCAAGTAGCAGACAAAACGTCAGGTATAGAAACCTGCAGACCACTACAAATAAACCCCTGAACGTCGGGCATTTTATTATATACAATGGCCGATGAAGCCTACACACTATGTCTGAGTAGAGACAAACAATTGATAAGTCTACACGGTGGTGTAGAGGTTAGCACATCCGCCTTTCAAGCGGAAGACCGGGGTTTGATTCCCCACCGGGCCACCATGCTGGGTGATCGCACGTTAAAATGTAAGGCCTCGTTAATCCATTGCTTGCACAATTTTCGACTTCTGATTACACCTCGCTACTACTGGGGACAGGAGCCTGTGGTTATGCTACGTGTGGTGTCAATTTTAGTAGTTTGATGTTACATAACAGCTGATGAGCTTGCTCAGATAGGACGATGAATATGATGAAGCTAATTCAGTACGTGGCAGAAAAGGCTCATCATATGATGATTCAAAAGACAGCGACCTGTGAGTAAGCCTGTTATACAACATACGTCATCTCTGCTTCAACTCAACGTTTTCTGGAGAACAACCTAATTCTAGTGAATGTTGCTGGAAGTCTGAATCTGTTCTTGCAGCTCAGGTATTTATATTTATTTGACAAAGACTGAAGCAATGATGGATTCTTGCATTATGAAACCTCTTGCAATACTCTCCCTTTCGAAGAGTCAGCAGCTTCATTACCTTCCAGGCCAGTTCGTCTAGGAATCCAAACTAGAGAAAATTTGTTAAGCCTTTCCATTAAAAAGATTGTTTTTTCTGAACCATCAGCTATCTGCTCTTAGTATTTTCTCTTTCCATTGGAAATAATCCTTTCTTTTCAGAATTAGGATTGTGAAAGCCAGGTAGCAGTTGGAGGCACTGAGTTGAAGGTCATTTCCAGAATAATTAAGTTTTGAGAGATAGTAGAAATTCTCAAGTCTTTTCCTTTTCACAAGTTATATTTTTGTAAACCCCTCATCGCATTAGTTAGGGAAATGTAAAGTTTGTACCCAAAATCAAAGAAAACTTTCAGTGTTTTGATGAACGAGGTGAAATAAAGAAGCATATTTGTGCACAAACAGTTTCAACAATGTCGTAACTATTGGAGTTCAACGGTATTGTTTTAAACTGTCTCTGAGTGTATTACATAGCTCGATTTGACGCACCCTGTGAACAGTCATTTCATTCATAGAAAATAAGAAGGTTTTCTCTCCATAAGGAAGCAACAATACTTTTGTTTGTCATGGATTGTAGTTTAGGCCTACGATGCAGCACACCTTTTCGACGACAATTTGTCACCATGGAATTACTGCATATTGAAATGTGGGTATAGAGGTGTGACATGCATATAATTAAAAAGAATATGAAAATGATTGACATTACATTCTCCACAACAATTGTATATCAGTTTCAGGGACCAGAAGTTTTGTAAGAATGTAGTGTTTGTTCCAAATTGAATGAATTAAACTGCAACTCAGTCATCACATTCTTGATCCTTTAAAAATTAAAAAAATCAATGAGATTCATTTGCAAAAAATAGTGAATGAAAACCTTTTGGTTCTTTCGAGTTCGAAGCGGAAGAAACAGTGTAACAGTTGAGTTGAAATTTGATTTTATCATTCGATATAGTGGCCTACGAGGGCGATACAACGATCAAAACGGTCATACAAATTTTCGATACCATTTCTATTGTACGATTTGTCTTTATCCTCAAAATAGGCCGCAGTTTTAAGGATTACCTACCTTCCTCATCAGTGCAATTTTTTTCCAGCGAGTATTCTCTTGGGGCTTGAGAACAGAAAAAAGTCGCTGGGGGTCGGATCTGGAAAATATGGTGGATGTGCAATCAATTCGTAATGCAATTCATGCAATTCATGCAATTTTGTCATCTTTTTCATTGATTCCTAACATGGTGCATTGTTTTGATGAAAGAGCGTCTTTGCACGCTTTGGAGTCTGTTCACCAGAAGCAGTTTTCTCAGACGTCGATCATTTCGATCTGTTGTGGAATGATGAAGCCATGTTTCATCCATTGTCAAATATCGACACATAAATTCGGCTTTTTCATGGTGGAAGATCTTCAAAAACTGTTCAAAATCATCAATTTGTTAGTGTTTTTGGTCGATTTTAAGCTCGCATGGCACCCACTTTGAACACTTTCTCAAGATATCAACTATCTGGACAAAATCTTAATGAAAATTATGAAAAAATTTGTTGCCTTTCATCGTCAATGGTAACTTATTACAAAATCTGTAATATCGTCCTACAGCAGGATCATTAGATCTTTGTACACACACTATCAATTCGTGCATAAAACTCAAGGTTAGAAAATCAGCTTTGCAGATGATACTGCAATATTTTATAAGGGCGAGTCATGGCCTATTTTCAAAGGAGATGTAGAACCAGATTTTTCTCTAATCAAATTGTTTTTTGACAACAAGCTTCTAAAATCAACATAGATAGAACTTATTTATTACCTCTTACCAATAACGAAACAACAATGTCCAAATTTGATTCTCTATTTTTAGAAAACAATTACATTTACGACCTCTAGAAACGAAACGTTAGAGCTTTTGGTAGAAAACCAGATGTCTGTCAACCCCAGCAAAACTGTGATAATCCCCTTCACCAGGAGGAGAAAATTGGACGATTGAACGCTACTTTCCCTCGATGGGGAGATCATTCCATTTGGAACGGAGGTGAAATATCTTGGCATTGTCCTTGACAAAAAAAACTCATCTGGAACCCTCACTTGGAAATTTTTTTACATAAATACCAACTGTCCCTATGAACGTGTCGGAGGATTCGTGGTGAAACTTGGGGTTTAGCTCCCAAACGGATCCATTGGATAAATGTGATGATTGTCAGACCAATAATCACTTATGGAGCAATCGCCTGACGGTCGAAAGCTTTACAAAAAACGGCTCAGGCGAAGCTCTCTGGCTTACAAAGACAGGCTTGTCTGGCTATCTTTGATGACATCAGTTCCACACCGTCAGGGGTCATGGAGATCCTTCTAGAACTACCTCATTTCCATTTTTTTCTGGAGAGAGAGGCTAGATGGACTGCGTACACACTTGTGCACACCACCAATTGCACAAATCGATTGGATCCTCCGTGAGGGGAAAATATTAAGAGCAGATATTTTTTGGTTCACAAATGGATCAAAATCATTCTCAGGCTCTAATGAAGGTGTTTTCAGTTGCACACTCAGGACAGAGATATCAACCTGCCTAGGGACCTATGCGACTGTATTCCAAGCGGAAATCTTTGCTATTGAATTGTGTGCGGAGAGATTGGTAGAATCCAACCTCACACGAAAGTCAATACGAATTTTCTCGGACAGTCAAGTGGCATTGGAAGCTTTTGGCTCCAACCGAGCAACGTCTAAATTGGTAGCAAATTGCCAATAGAAAGACTCAAAAAATTATCTCTCCTCTGGATTCCTGGCCACACTGGCCTGAAAGTCAGGCTGCTGACTACCTTGCAAAGGAGGATGCTGCAAGTAGCTTCATCGGACCAGAACCTGTCATTGGCATTGCTTTGGACTTTGCCAAACAAACATTGAACAACTGGATGGCAAAATCATATGTTGGACTATAGTAGGGATGAACTACAATGTCTAACAGACCTCCTTACAGGACACTGTCGTCTGAGTCATCATATGCAGAGACTCGGACCATCGGAAGACAGTGTGTGTCACCTCTCCTTGGAATATGATGAAACAGCAGAGCATATACTTTGTGCCTGCCCAGCCGTGAACCGAATACGGTTTTCAGAGTTTGTCAGAACCACACTGACCATCTGACCTGAAAGATCACTCACCATACAAATTAATCGACTTTTTCAAGAAGCTGGGTTTATTTGGTCGAGTCTAAATAGGTGTGAGCCACAATAGTCTTTTGCGGGTTGCAGTGGAGGGCTGAATGGACCCACTCACTCTTGACCTAACCTAACTCAACCTAACCTAACCTAGAAAACAAAATAATGTCAGCAAATGAAATCAAATATCTTGGAATAGTTATAGACGTACATCTGAAATGGGACCGTAGTACTAGACGAAAATGTTGGTACTACAAAATCCTTCTAATCAAGGTCCACTAGCCCGGATGTTGTTTTCTCCTCACAATCGGTTAACTATTTTTCAGGTTGGTAGTAACCTAAAAAAAATTTAACCAACGCCAAAAACAACACCTAAACCATACCTCAGCCACCGTATTCACCCGATTTGGCCACCTGTGACTTTTTTGTTCCGAAGATTCAAGAGACCAATGAAAAGACGGCGTTTTGTTACGATTGAGAAGATGAAAACCGAAATACTGAAAGAACGTACCAAAAAGTGCATATCAGAACTGCGTCGAGTATTGGAGAGCCTCTAGCACAAGTGTATTATATCTGAGAGGGACTACACTGAAGGGGACAGAATGAAAATTAATTACCAAATGAATAGTTTTTGGAAAAAATTAAAATTCCCCTCACTTTTTCAACAGTGTTATACCTCGTATACGGTTGTAAGTTAAATGATTTTTGTGAGAAAATTGGTCTCAATATGTGTGAATATTTCTTGGGCGACTCGACAGCCGTTCGTCATGCCTCCTGAATAGCTTCTCATAGTTACCATAGTTTCGTTTTTTTAATACACTTTCCCTTTGCTCATAACAGAATATATACACGGGAAAGCATTTCAATTTTCAACCCATAACAAATATTTACAGTAAACGGCAATCACTGGTAATGTATTAAACATACCTACTCTCGCAAAGAGGTTCGGACAACTCCTCCTCCCCTTCTGAATATGCGATTAGGCCAGGTTCGCAAGATTTGTTTGTCTTTCCCAGATGAGTTTTTCTTGTGAAAATATAAGTTATGCAATGCAATATCTGTATATAGCAAATAGAATGGCAATACGTTTTCAGATATGGAAAAACTTTCTGGAGAAAATAACTTGTTTACTTCAAAATCGGGAAAAGAGTTGACTATTTTAACACGCTTATATAAGCTTCAGTTGTATCTATGTATCTATGTATGTAACGGAATCCTTGAGCATAATTTTCACCGATTTCCAGAAGTCTGATTAATTTGAAACTTTGCATACATATCAAGGACCGATGACAATGCAATAATTGGATCATAGTTTTCCATTATCCCTTATAAGGACCGCCAGAATTAATAAATTCTTTTAAAGATCCTCTGTAGTGGAGTAAAAAAGATAGAGCTAGTGCGCGATCTGCGCATGCCTTCAGTTTCGGACTTACTCTTTCGCTCGGGCACTCGGCACAGCACAACGGAGGCAGAAACGTTTTCAGGGTAGTTGCATTCTGGACCAGATGGTGTGCACATGATTAAACCGATATCGATACAG
>WOGR01001353.1:0-20222 GCA_015342045.1 Leptinotarsa lineolata | reverse complement strand
TTCACTGTGAATTCTTTTCAAGTTTTTTGCTCAATATATTTGCCATTTTTAGCTATTCTTTTGAATTTCAATTGTATTGTTTATTTCAGGGATTTCAAATCATTTTATAGATTTTAGACAATGGAAGTCCGAACTGCTGAAATTCAGATCGAACCTTCCATCAGTGATATGTTGAATAATCTTATTGGATACCTTGCCCAAGAAAACAGAAAACATTAGAATTCAGAAGGATAATAAATCATGAGGAAGCAATGTCGACCCATTGGTAAAACTCTCTTCCTTGAATTCTGAGTTCATGAAAGCAACAAAAAATGGAAAGTATGAATAACGAAGTATCTGTATTGTATGGAAATGATGAATTGATTCGTACACCGGCTCGGAGAATTTGACCCGTATTCTTTTGTTGAATATTTAACAGTTCATTAACCTGTCAGAGATTGATGGGGATAATATCGAAAACGGTCGATTGAATTCTCCATTTCCATTATGTGCCGAAATATATGCGGTTCGTTTTAATTACAGCTGATGGACTTTTATTGGATGGTATACATTTTTGATATAAATCGCATGTATTGCAATCATTCAATTGGAGTTGCAATTTTTTGAATCAATGGAATTTCACAATTATCGTAAATAGTTGGTTATATAACCACAGTCCATCTATTTTGCCTTTGATCCACGAATTGTTGGAAGGAGTTTGAATATTGAGATTGCATTTTTATTTTAAGGGCATTTTGAACTGAATGGATCCACCAATGTTCATATGAGAGAAATTTTCATGTGAAAGAGGAACGTAACTAAATGAAACTGTCTGGTAATTGATAAAGGTCTGTTCTATTCTGTTTTGTCTGTTCGTGTTCCTGTTCCCAACATGTTGACAATACAAACTTCAGAATAACAGAACCTCAGCACTATTTAAATTTCGCTTTTTTTTCAAAATCCATCTGAAATCCATTCCAAACAATTCTCAAGATTTTGAAAGGCGTTATACTATGTAGATAGTCTATGCCCACTGTTATTCAGTACCTCAGAACTTTAGTCAATAATTTCTTTTTCATTGCTGATGAAGGAGCTCTTCTCGAAACTTTCGGTTGCGCATACGAAAGTTTTTTTCTTATATGAGTATCTGATATCCGGCAAATAACGAGGAAACAATGGCATCTTTCCCATATTCAAAATTTTAACGCAACAAAATTCATTACATTTTTCAATGAAATAGTAAGTTATGGTTCATACTCATACAAACAAGTACAATATATTATAAACATAAAAACTGACGAGATGCATCAAAAACATGAAGGCAAACTCATCAGAAACAATCTCAAAAATTTATATAGAAAAGTTTTCTATAGACTACACAAGCAAATTCAACAGAAAAGTAAAAAAAAGTCATATTTTCATTAAAAAATATTTTGAATAAAAAGTCAACTTTCAATTGTAAATTTTTATGAATAACACGTTATACGAACGCTTAATTTTTCGGTAATTGAGTTTACCAAACCGTTGGTTGTGTAAATACATCAGGAAATAAATATTGGAATTGGTCATGGCATCCCTAAAATAAGTCAAGCCGCACATTGCCAACTTTTTGATATCGACGATTGAATGAAATCAATCGGTTCGAAGTGGGATCTCAAGTGGAATCAGAAGATTAGGATTTTATTAGTTACCAAAACTGAATGATTATCTGTGGATTGGTTCTAATAACAAATAACATGTTTTATTTTAGTGATTGAAACGATGAGCGAATGAAATCGTCAGTGTGCGACCACGCTAAAAGATGGAATTCTCTGACTCAGTAAAAATTTGGGAAACCAATTTTTATTTGCAGTTGTTCATTATATCAAGAGTCAGTATGAAGCCTAAATTTTGGTAGTTTATTTGTAGTTACTTGACGGTTGGTGTTTACAACCCAAAACAAGCACTGTTCCCAAAGTTAGTGAACTCGATGACATCACCTCTTATGAAGACAGTATCTATGGAATCGATACAGAACTCAACCCTCAACTATCAAGCTTCGACATGGATCGTCGACGAGATTCGTTCTCTGTCTTTCACTGCAACACAACTAGGTATATTCGTGAACTGAAGCCCAAACACAACGCATTTGTAATTGAATACCAGACAGCGCACCGACAAATCGCAGACAGCACCAGACATCAGAGTCGAGCAATACATTTTTGTATCAGCTTAGCATCTCTGGTGAGACTTATGGTGTATATAAACAACGCTGTCTGGTGTTGGATCACAAATACCTACGTTGGAGGACAGGTGTTGGCTATTGAAACCCCTAACTCTTTTGTACTCTCTGCCTGTGACGAAAGGCTTAGTAAGAACTCTAAGAGGTGCGATGCATGGTCGAGACCTCAAATTCTCGCCGCTTTGAAAGGCCCCGCGAAAATGCGAGTCCTTCCAAAGCGGGAAGAGTCGTCGATATCATAGTCTACCACCGCCCTGACTAAGTCATTTTCATGAGTTTCCGCTATTTCCAAAACTTCTCCATTTCGGGACTGAATGCTCTCCCGAATGGTTGGAAGGTTCAGATCCCGTTTCATGTTAACGTTTCGTACGTATCACGGAGCATTATCATCCTTAGAATTTTACTCTGGACCCGTTCCAGTACTTCAATGTGAGTTTTTGCTGTTTGGCCTCAGACTCCTGCGGTTGAGAAGAGGATACAAATGTGTAATCCTCGTACTCGCTTTCGTCTTCACGGTTTCGATATGTTTGGCCCAGGTGAGTTTGCGGTCTATAATAAGGCCTAGATACTCTACCTGGGAGCTTCAGGTGATTTCTTGTCCAGACAAGACAACTCTGAGTTGCGGACTGGCATTTTGCCTACTCAGCGCTATCGCTTGGGTTTTTGCAGGGTCCACCCGGACTTTCCTATCCAGGAACTATGTCTCTGGTGCTGCAATTACAGTCTGCATATGTGCAACGCCGGATTCTCTTTCCATAGAATAAGGCAGTGTCATTTGCATAGAGAGAAGCCTTAACGTGATCGAATCTCGGAAGATCGCTGACATAGAGGCTTTACAGGGTGGGCGAAAGGAATGCTCCTTGTGGTACTCCGGCCTTTATCTGTCTTACCGGTGATCGTATGTTGTTCAGTTTTACGGTGAAAGTTCTATCCTTCAGGTAGGACCCTATCCACTTGACTAGTCCCAGTGGTAGGTTGAATGTATTCATCTTATGTAGAAGGCTATCGTGCCAAACAAAGTCAAAGGCCTTCATACCTATTTTGTGATTGGGCTCCAGTTTTATAACTGTTCCCGAACAAAAGAATTGTAATACTCTCTTCGATGCGCATTGCACCAATCGAGTTAGCGTCTACAGGAGATGAAGTGGACTAATTCGTTACATCAAAACTTTTTTCTTTTTATGTCTTACAGAGTATTCTCTCTCAGACAGACATTCTGGGTGAAAATTCATGCGAACTTTTTTCGTGAGAGTTCCCACTTATCTTTCCATAAGATGCCTAGACAGGTCAAGAATGCACTGTCTATTTATCATTGCTCAAAAGACCTTGAGTCAAGAATAATTGTTCTTCCATATGAACCAAGTTCAACATGAAAGTAGTCTCCGAGACTATTTGTTCACTATAACATATGTTAAGTAACCCTAAAGACAAACTGTTTGGAAAATTGATGTTACTAAGTCAAGATCTTTTTAATGAATCATTGGAAGACACAGTAATAATGGTTTGAAGTTGATTCTGAATCACACATATTTATTCGAATAGAAAAAACTCGACAAAATCTTCAGAAAATTGGTCGAAATCAGAGAATGACATCAATGTAAAATGATATGCATCTCTCTAGTTCACACATTTTGAATTCCCAATAGCTTGTCTAACTGTCACGTTCATCACAAACAAAACATCAAAAAACCCAACTGTAGAAATATTCTCATCAATAACAACTGAGGGTGATACAGACTCGATTGATAGCAATAAAGATTGAAATAAAATTCTTCAGCCAATTCAAATTTTGTCCTTCATTTCATATATATTCTGATAGTGTCAAGCAGACTACAGTGACAGAAATTCCAACTCAATATCATTTTCCGTCATCAAAGTACGCGACTTCAGAACTACGCGTTCGTCGAAGGCTAGTGTGACATCATGAGATACGTGCGACTGTTTGTACAGTGTCTGAACTAAATCTGAACTATTAGGAAGTAAAGAATTCAATGTTTGAGGTTTGAATAAAGATGTGTTTTGTTCAGGAAAGTTTTATGGAGTAAACACAAGTGATTTACTATAAGTGGGCTATTCCTTAGTTATGGAATACTTCGAAAAAAATGACTTTTTCATCAAACTTATTACCCAAAAGTGTTTCTTAGGTTCGATTTCCCGAAAATGAGTTTTTTGCTGCAATGATAAATACAAGTGAAGCGATATATTATGAGTGTATTGGTATGTTGAGGTAATGTATTTTTGTCCACCTCATTCATTAATTGGTTTGAATGCGAAACGCAATGAAAACAAATTCATTTGACGAACTATTTTTTTTGCATGCCTGTTGGATTGTTTGAGTATACTCATGTACTAAATGATGCTTCTTTCAGACTTTTTCATCCTCCATACTTTCACAACATAGGCAGATGAATATAAACAACCAATAAATAATTAAACTTTCACATTGCTAAAACTAATTGCGGCATCTAGCCGAGTCCGCAATTCAGGTATCTGGTGACGTCACGCTCCGTTTCACTGAACCGTTTTTCGGGATATTTTCTGAAGCACCGGATTCGTTCCAATGATTTTTTTGTCAACATTCTCCACATTGCGCGCCGATTTCATTCATGGAATAAAAGAATAACATATTGTTATGATTCACCAGACAGGATCTACAAATAGAAAAAAATATGCAAGGGGTCTAGGTACATCTTTCCCAATTCTCCTAGAACTGCGTAGGTGCGTGATCTTGAGTAGGTGGAATGGTAGAAGTACAAAAGAAGTCATATATCGGTTTTGAATCGATTTACTGCTCCCTATAAACAACTCACAGAAGTCTCGAAAGTTGGTCTTCAATGCAAGTCTAAAGTACTCTTTTCTGGTAAATGAATTTAATTTTCCGATATCTCAACAGAACTACAATGCACGTGCCTGCATGTTACAAAAAACATTCGAAATTGCTTTCCACGAAAGAAAGAACTCTAATTCGCTAAATTGATATTTCGTGCAGCATATCCATGAATCTACATGAATACTTTTCAATTTTGCTAAAACCTTTCTGCATACAACCCTCATTCCTGCAATTCAGAAAAAAGTTCACTTCACAATACTCTTTGTTCACGATTGTGATGAAAAATGAATCGTGCGGTCATTTCAATTACATTTCTTACGGAATCAACCAGCCCCACCGAAAACTTTCCAGATGGAACTGAAACACTCTAATCAGTGGAACACTTAGAATATATTAAAAGAACAGAAATATTACGATATGGAAAAAACACAAGCACTAAGGTGCTCAAGAGCGGTGTTGTAATTCACATTGAATTTAAATCGCTGGAGATTGAATTCATTGAGAAAAAATTTCTCAGGAAGTTCATGCCACATGAACGCAGTTCTCCAAATGAAAGAGTTTTTGAACAGCAATGTACGAGGTGTACTGAGTTGAACTTCAAAATGATGAGCAGCCACAGTCCGTCGCGTATTTCTGATATGCACCGCTCTTGGTGAAATCAAATGTGCCAAGTCTCTTTAACTTTTCCCGTGAAAGTATCTATAGAAAAGAGACAAATCTCCAACCTTTCTTTGATGTTCCAGACTATCAAGGTTACAAGCTATGTTTGCGTCTCCAATCAGGCGGGTGGTTCTTTTCTGGATGGAATCTAGCAGCTTTAAGGTATGTTTAGGGGCGGAGCTCCATACATGAGAACAATACTCCAAAGAAAGTCTGATCTGAGCTTTATAAAGCTTCAATAGTTGCCGAGGTGTGTACAGGTTCCAAGCTTCTGAGAAGCAGCCATTGCAATTTCAGCAACATGATTGTGCCAAGACATATTAATGTCCATTTTAACACCCAACAAACTTATCGAAGCATCAAGCGGAATCGTTTTCCTGACATTATTGTGTCCTGTTCAAAGACATTCATTTTTTGGAGAAAACCGATGCCTGGGTTTTTGTAGCATTGAATTGAACCTGGTTACTTTCACCCCAACTCGAAATTACCTCTAGATCCTCATTAAGATACGCAACTCCTGCTGCCGGTGAAAATATGCATCCGCAACCGCTTTCCTGGTATCCAAATGGAATGACGAGACAAGTGTGCTGTCGTCAGCAAAGCAATATATTGGATTTTCAGTTTTTTCCAATGAGTCGTTGATGTACAATTAAAAGAGGGTTGGACACAATATGGAGCCCTGGGGAACATCAGCGTTATGGTAAAAGTATTTGAGAGATATCCATTGACGGCCACTTGCAGGAAATGTTCTTTCAGGAAACTTGAGAGCCATGCACAAAAATGATCCTACAATTCAAAGTATCGAAGTTTGGCCAGCAAACCCTCATGCCGCACACGATCAAAGGCCTTAGAAATATCAAGCGCAACAGCTCTTAACTCTTCATGATTCTCCATTGTCTTATTCCAAATATAGTGACATACGATAGAAGGTCGTCTGTTGATCTTTGTTTCCGAAAGCTATATTGATGGTCGCTCAAGATGTTGAAGCCTTTCAAATATTCAAGGATATGGTGGTTTACGACTTTTTCTATGATTTTTAATATCACTGATAGCAAAGCGACTTGTCTATAGTTATTTGGGAGATTCTTCTTGTCCTTTTTGGGAATAGGCTGAACACGAGCAATCTTCCAACAAGAAGAAAAAACATTATTCTGGTAAGACAGGTTGAAAAGTCTGAAAAATACTGGTGAGAGTTTATTTGCGCACTTTTTGAGTACGATGACAGGCACTTCATCAGGACCACACGTCTTGGTGATATCGAGCTGTTTCAGAATTCGCCTGACCAGACGTTGTCAAAAAGTTATTTCTGGCATTGTGGAATCTAGTGTGGAGATAGTGGGACTGTGGAGTGGAATGCAAATTGTTCAGCTAGTAGATTTGCTTTTTCTATGGCTGCTGTTGCAATTGAACCATCCACTTGTGTTCGTGGCGGGATTGTGGATCTTGTGAAGTTTTGATTAACAGCTTTAGCTACCGACCAGAAGGATCTAGACCCGTTGGGATCGGCAAGCAGTTTATTCCTAATTCTCTGATTGTGAACTTCTTTGCTTCCATTTTTCTTAAGTTTGCAGCTGTTGCGAGCATTGACAAACCTTGTTCGGTTTTCGGTACTAAGATTTTTGCGCCACTGCCAGTAGGCGATATTTTTGGAGGCGACAGCTTGCTAGCAATTTTTGTTGAACGAAGGTTTGCCGTTAGAAGTTCATTCCATTGAAAAAGAAATTTATGCGTGCATGGATGATAGAATAACTTACGAGACTTCAGAAGCACAGGTTGATAGATCTTCAGAGCTGAAACAAACATCAAGCCAAGGAAAATTTCGGAAATTGTCTTGAAGATTCTTCCAATCAGCAGATCTGTAATGCCAAACTTTGCGCGGCTTATGTTGTTCGTTAAAATTTATCGGTAATTCACTCAACACTGAAATGAGTTTGTAGTCAGAAGATCCCAATGGAGACGTTACGGTGACTGTGTAAATTTCTGGATTGGTTGATAGATATAAATCCAGAAGACTAGCATATTCTCCATCACGGTCAGGAATCCTGGTTGGCTCAGTTATGATCTGGGTAAGTCTGCTGCTTATTACAAAAGCCTCAGCTTCGTGCCCTTGTTCGTCGTTGAAATTTGAGTCATTCGATATTGTGAACATTGAAATCACCGAATATGGAAATTTCGGCACTGGGATGATTGATTTTCAGGAAGCCTGTGGGGTTTGCAATTGTAGAGAATAGTACCCTATATTGTTTATCGCTTGGTGGTCGATAAACGCAGAAAAATTCGACAGAAATATTTACGATAATCGATGATTTTAGTGAGCAAAATGCAGTTATTTGTATGTGCTGAACATAACGCTACTTAGACTAGAAACTTTTCAATCCCGGTGATTGAATATTATGAGTAGATGTCGTAACTTTCATTCACGTAACTTTACAATAATAGGTCAGTCGGTATGGGTTGTGTTTATACGTTTTCCTGACATCACAACGCTGTGTGGATGAAAATTTGAGTACCACCAAATTTTTAGTGGAAAGTTTTTGTTAGACTGATTGAAAAAATTATGGAAGTTGAACTCTGGTATTCAATGACTGACTTGCATGAATTATACCTAAAAAAAATATCATGTGTATTGCTCAGATGGTATTTCTTGTATTCAGTGACTCAGGCCACCTGGAAATCGCCTGTAAGAAGCCCCTCTTTTCTCAGCTTACAGAGATCTCTGAAAAGCTTCTGAGGTATCTGGTAAAGGAAAAGGATAGTGAGATGGCGGTTCACGATTTTGAAAGATTTTTCAACAATAATACTCAAAAGTGATTGGACTAACGATAACATACAGACTCCTTTTGAATCAATCATAAAGTGACTATTTCAAAATATGATTGAAGAAAGTGACAGCAAATCAAGTACCACCTAGAACAACAAAGCAGGAAATACTCCTGGGAACAGAGTGAATCTAGCGATTGATACAAAGAAATATGGGAATCTTCCCATATTCTTTTATATCGAGATGTAGCAGTAGAAAGTCAAAAACTTTCTTTCTCAACTAACATTTGTATTGTTAACGTAATCATTTTTATGATTTGAGTTTAATCAATTGTTTAAATTGAAGGCTTCAATGAATCTATCTGTCTATTCATATACCTCTCACGCATATATGATGAATATTTCATTTTTACTGAAACTCACTCTTGTAGTAATGAATTTTTTATCAACCCACAGGTTTGTTGGGAGAACAGAAATGAAAACAACCTAATGAACCAATAGATTGTCATTAAAAACCAACCATTCCCAAAGCGACCTCAACATGTGAATTTCATACAACAATTTACGGATATTGGAAACCAAAATTTCGTTACGATAAATCGGGATTGGAACCCTTTGATACACTTTCGCTTCGGAATTGTGAACACAAAACAGAATGGGATATATGCCCGGACACGTCTGCTACGTCCCACCATCAGCCGAAAATATATTTATATTTAAACAGAAAGGAAAAAAGGATAAATAATATTTCACCGCAGGAAGAGTGCTCGAGATGAAAGAAATTACAAGTCCAGATTTATTTCCTCGCTGTTATGAATTTTCTGTCGTTCATTGTTTATTTTACAAAAAAAATAAATAATGAGCATTACGTTGTAGACATGATAAATATGTTTATTTCCCAAGAGTATATTTTTTCAGATCATTTGAGGTTGGACAACCTAACTTGAGTAAATGGTATGAGAGCAAATGAAAATGAATTGACAGACGATATGGCAGAAGTATTATATTTCAGCTGGACTTTAAAAAATTACTTGAGTCAGCTGTACTTGTGAAACATTTAGGTGAGATCATGTTTCACCGACAAATAAATATTTTTTTCAAGGAAAAAACACAAGCACTACATGATGAACCTCAAGGCGCTCTAAGAGCGGTGCTTGTGCGAAAGTAGTGATTCACATTTGATTTGAATCGCTGGAGATTGAATCCATTGAAAAAAACGTTATGAGGAAATTCATTCCACATAAACGCAGTTTCCCAAATGAAAGAGTTTTTCAACAGCGAAGTTCGGGGTGTACTGAGTTGAACTTCAAAACGATGAGCAGCCACAGTCCGTTGCGTATTTCTGATATGCATCGGTCTTGTTGAAATAAAATGTGCCAAGTCCCTTGAACACTTCCCGTGAAAGTATCTATAGAAGAGAAAAAAATCTCCAACTTTTCTCCGATGTTTCAGACTATCAAGGTTGCAAGCTATATTTGCGTCTCTAATAAGGCGGATGGCTCTTTCTTGGATGGAATCCAGCAGCTTCATGGTATGTTTAGAGGCGGAGCTCCATACATGGGAACAATACTCCAAAGAAGGTCTGGTCTGAGCATTATAAATCATCAAAAGTTGCTGAGGTGTGTACAGTTTTCTGATTCGGAATAGTGTTTCAAGCTTTTGAAAAGCAGCCCTTGCAATTCCTGCAACATGGCTGTGCCAAGACATATTAATGTCCATTTTAACACCCAACAAACTGAAAGCGGAATTGTTCGCCCTGACATTATTATACCCGGTTCAGAGACATTCATATTTTTGGAGAAAACCGATAACTGGGTCTTCGTGGCATTGAAGTGAACCTGGTTACTTCCACCCCAATTAGAAATTACTTCCAGATTCTCATTAAGATATGCAACCTCCTGCTGTCGGTGAAGATGTGCATCTGCAACCGATTTCCTGGTATCCAAATGGAATGGCGAGATAAGTGTGCTGTCGTCAGCAAAGCAATATATTGGATTCTTCGTTTTTTCCAATAAGTCCTTGATATACAATAAAAAGAGGGTTGTAGACAATATGGATCTCTGGGGAGCACCAGCGTTGATGGTAAAAGTATTCGAGAGATATTCATCCACGGCCACTTGCAGTGAACGTTCTTCCAGAAAACTTGAGAGCCATACACAAAAATGATCCGACAAGCCATAGCATCGAAGTTTGGCTAACAAACCCACATGCCACACACGGTCGAAGGCCTTAAAAATATCAAGCGCAACAGCTCTTCATTCTCCATGATTCTCGATTGCGTCATTCCAAATATGGGTGACATACGATAGAAGGTCGCCTGTTGATCTTTGTTTCCGAAAGCCATATTGATGGTCGCTCAAGATGTTAAACCCTATTGATAATCATCACCTATCTGATATAAGTCAAAATCAACCACATGAAACAAAATATTATGAGAAATAAGGTTTATCTCTGATTCTAAAATAGCATCCTTTTGTCTATATTAAGTGTCACATTCGTTAAAATCGACAAAAAAATCACTGATTCCTAAAAAACTCACTGCTCAATATCTACGTTTCCATTTCGAATATCGTTTTGAATAGGCATACCTTTTCATCATTATGTAAATATCACAAATTAAAAAATTATAATGATTGTATATAAATGAATAAACATAGTTATAAGTTTTGAAAAGTATTTTTGATCAAATACCCAAACACTCGCCACTACAGGTGGTAAAATGACCAGAACGCTCATAAAATATTTTGTTTGCGACCGCTTTACGATACTAAAATGGGGTGGATCCAGTAAAGTATTAGGAATCATCACATATTTTCAGTGTGCATACTTGAAGACTGGCTCTAAATCAAATTAACTAAAAGAACAATTTGCTTGTGCCTAACTTACACTGTAGATTAATGGGGTAACACCTATCAGAAAACAACTATCCGCCTGGCTAATTCCACGAAGGGCATTGGATTATATCCAATAGGTGTCAGTGCAGGAAACTTCACAGAAGTATTTCCTGCATATGCTGTTGGTGATACAACTGTTAGAATCGATTTTCAATCAAAGGAACGGGCACACTTGCAGACCTGTTTCGGGCTATTTGGCCTCTCATCAGCGCAAAGTAGTGGCCATCATCAACCCAATGTTGTATCACCAACAGCATATACAGAAAATACTTCTGTGAAGATTCCTGCACTGACACCTGTTGGATACAATTCAACGCCCTTCGTGGTATCAGCCAGGGGAATAGTTGTTTTCTGATAGGTGTCAGTCCATTAACCCACAGTGTAGGTAAGTCGAGACTGGCCTGAACAAATTGTATATGGGAGGAGCGATCGGTTTTGTTGTTACCGTTCTTTCGTTCTCTCATACAGTGTTCTGCTCACCATAGCGAGTGGTCCAACAATACAATTTTAATGCAGTATTTTCACCACTTTGTTGAACATTTGAACTGTTCTTTATATAATAAGGTGCTTCAAATCCTAGATAATCACGAGAGCCATATAACCATCGAGGCGAAAAATTTCGCATAATAAAATGGAATAGTTATGCTTACGCTACCTCCCCACACAAGTCGCAAGTTACAGCCTCTAGATCGAAGCGTATTTGGGCCATACAAGACATATTACAATACAGCATGCGCCGACTGGATGCGTTGCTATTCCCGAAATATCGGGAATAGCCTACCCTTTAGCACTGACACCAATAAACATCCAATCCGGTTTTAGAGTATCTGGTATTCGGCCTTTTAACGAGAATATCTTTCAAGAACATGAATTCTTGGATCATCAGTAACTGATCGACCATATGATACACCATCTACATCACAAGGAGCCTCATCTTCACAGCTGGCATCCGCATCCACAACAAATCTTCCCACAACTGCATCAGATATTCATCCATCCGCTGTTGCATCTCCATTAAACACGACTCCATCCAGAAAAAATTTGACTCCATCTACATTACAAACATTTATCTCCCCAGAAATAATACGTCCGTTTCCAAAAGCAGCTTCGAGACTGGCTTCCACCAAAGGAAGAGGAAAAGGAAAATGCCGAATACTTACGGATACACCAGGAAAACTAGAACTTGAAGCCATTGAAAAAACAGTTATAAAAACGCAAAAAACAAAGAAAGAAGCAGTTGAAAGAAAAGTGATGCAGTCATCATCTTCATCTTTAGATGAAGATGATATTGTTGTTTATGATGAATATTCAGACTTAGACGTTGAAGATATTGATGAAATGGATAGCACAGAAGAATGACAGAATGGATCTACAGGAGTAAAAATTTTTGATTTGTCAGTAGAAAATTTCTGTCTGGAGAATTTTCACCAGAAACAAATTTTCTGGCCCAAGTGGTCCACATTTTGACATTGATTCAAAACGTTTTGCATAACCTTACACCAATATGTCACGCTGGATTGTCAGAAAGACAAAAAGGGATACATGTCTTTCATTTAGACTTTGAGAAGTTCAATGTTGAACTATTTTCTGGATTTTTTTAAACCGGCTCAAGGTACAAGACTACGTGGTCCATGGTACACTACTGGTTTGTACCTTGAACCAAATTGACTGTCAAAAATAAAAATCTAATCGGTATATTTCTTTTTATTTTATTAGAATAACCTCTTAATATAATGTTGTAAGGTATATAAGCCACGAGTTAGCCCAAAATTTCACGTTAAAATTTGAAAACCTGAATATTCTTGAGCCTGAATAAATCCAGTTCAAAGAACAAGCTTCTCCCCTTCCTTCATGGACAATGAAACGTACAAGCAAGAAAATAATTTGAAAAGATTCACGATTCCGAATTCTCGGGAGAAAATTTCTCTGAAAACCCCGTACGAAATAAATTTAGCCAAGATTCTCGACAAGAACATAAAAGTTTCGCGTAAATGAAAAGAAATTCTGAAAAATTAGTCACTCCCCTCGGAGCGATACAAGAGAAACAAGCCATAAGATATGTAGTTTAACGTCCGTGAGAGAGGAAAAGTCATTTCGGTAATGTTGGTGGCTATTAGCCCTAAATCAGGCAGTTTTACAGTCGCATCAGGCAACTTCAGCTCGCAATCCACTTGCCGATGATAACAATTACAACTCGCATTATCCTTTGAAGTCGGCATGTTGGCGGCAATTCTGGTGAATGTTATGAATGAATTTTCCGTGCGATAAACATTCTTGATACGGTGTTTTTCACGACGATCCATGAGACTCGGCGATAGAATGAAGAACAGGTTGCGATTATGCGACTGCGAATTCTAAAAATGTATCATTCTTCAGATTCATTTGTGAATTATTGAAAAAAATCATATAGAACGAGGAATACGGCATACTGGATGATGAATTCGGGTTCTTTATAAGATTATGGACATGAATCAATGAATGTTATGATATTTTGTTGTGAATTTGGTCACCTATAGTTTGGTTCAATGTTATTTACACATCTAATGGTGAAAATGGAGAATATACTTATGAAATTAACTCAAGAAGCGTTATTATTTGCTCCGACTACTACATCTAACAGTTTACATCCAACAGTCACACTGTTGGGTATGAACTTCATCAAAATATTGCGAACTCATCTGCAGCTTATGGGATACAAATCTGCTATGAAAATAAATACAAGTCTGATAAGAATGCGTTTATTCGATTACTGACATATCAACGTCCACACATTGTAAATCCGATTGTTGTCATCTTTATTTAGGGCAAGTTGAAAATCTAATTCCTAATTCTTTCATCGTAAGTATGTTGAAAATCTATAGTTGTGGTGTAGCTTCGCCAAGAATTGGTGAGGTAGATTCCTGGCGATCTCACCTCGTGTCGAGGCCTTTGAGGCTTTCTATATGCCCTGGCAGTTGAAGTGGGCCCGTCAGCATGTTCCTTATGACGGGGAGATTCGTAAGCAAGGTGCTTCGCGTGGATCCTGCGGCGTTCGCATACGAGACACCGTTTCTCTTCCTATTTGCTCCTATTGGCCTTCTGGGTTGGGCTGGTAGGTCTCTAGGCTGAGAGTTAGCCTTTTTATTTTTGGGTGCTCCTGGTAACCTTGAAAATTCGCTGGATGGTCTCTTTCACAGTTAAAACATCTCACCGGAGATTCTTTTGGTCGTTTACACTCTGCCGTTAGATGTCGGCCGGCACATTTCAAGCGAGCAGGGACTGCTTTGTAATTCTTCTGGGAGTGTCCGCACTTCTGGCAGCGATACACTGGCCCTCAGATGTCCGGGATCTTTGCGGTTCGCTTCTGAGTCGGATGTCAAGTATCTCTCTATCATCATAGAGGTGATTCTGTGTTCTCGGAACTAGAACCAGTATAAGCGGGGGTGACTTATTGCTTCGTTTTCAAGCCTGGCTATCGGGATTATATCGAAGCCCTTGGGTTTCAAGCTATCTTCAATGTCTCTGGTTTCAATGAATTCCGGAACTCCTCGAAACACCCCTCTTAAGGGCTTTGCTTCTTGCATCGAGTATGTATGTTGCGGTATGTTCTCTTTATCGAGTATCTCAATTATTTTTCTATAATCGTTCGGGTCTGCTGGTTGAACTTTCATGCCGTCACTAGTGTTTACCGCCTTCGCAATGTTGATATTTTCTCTGGCGGCTATTACATTGAATCTCGTCCACGTATCCTTCTGACGGATAGTGGTGATCATCGTCTTTTTAAGGCCTGTGATTCTGCAGAAGCCTCGTTATCTTTGGCGGGGGTGTTCGTAACCTCCGGAATTTCCATTGCCTCGGGGGCTAGATTAGCATCGCTTGTTGATGACATATTGTTCACTTCGGATAACGGATTATGAAACTGAAACTTTCTCATTAGATTTTTCTGAATTCTCGGAAACCGGATTAGGATTAGTACTAATCTCTTCGAGTTCCTCATTATTTTTCTTTCAGATTACGGGTTTGGGTCCCTTGGGTACCTGTTTGGACTTCACAGGTATATTTGCCCTAGGTTTTTGGAATTCTCTAGGAATCTGTGATTTCGCTGGGCGTTTTTCATTATTGACTTCAGCAGGGATTTCGTCATCAGACGAGTATATTTCGTCATCTCTGTATTCGTCTTCCATATCAGAGGGTTCTTCTGCAAATTCAAAGAGTCCTTGGTCCAGGTTCTCTTTCCTTTTACGCGTATAATATACGTGTGTTTGGGCCAATTTCTGATGATATCGTGTACTTCTGTCAACTTGGTATAAGTATCAGTGATACCTCCATCTCTCTGCTGGTTATCGCTACAAGCCTACCCGGCTTGTAGCGATAACATTGGCCTTAGCGTCTTTGGCCCCAGTCATCCTGAAAAATTTGTTTTCACATAAGAAAAACGGTGGTACTTCGGAAGGAGACCTGTCTTTGTTGGGGTACAATTATACTAGTTCTACATCTAACTTCACTATATGATGAAGTTAGTTTGATTACTGTTTACTGTCTACTCTCTGTTTATGATAATGATGATGATGATATATGATGTATAGCATTGTGAATCCGCACCAGTTTAACAATGAAATGAAAAAACTAGATGAACTTTGCAAAACAAAGACGAACTTCTGGAGGTGTATTCATTTCTTTATCTGGTAACAGGCCAATGCGGGTATTTTCTGGTCAAGATATGACACATCAAAATTATGAAATATTTTCGGAAAATTGAAAATATTGGAGAAAAGTCGAAGTGACAGTGGAGAGTCTAAATTTCGAGTAAAACTATGAAATTGGAGACTGAGCCATTTTTTTGGTGGTTTAAGGTGGCACATGACAATTGGTCATCTAATACGATTCTTCCCATCTTCATTTTAACTTGGGTTGAATTTTCTTTTCCCCTGAAGTTGGTACAATCACACAGCATTTCTTCGTTTTAAATCGAAACCTGTGCTCCTATACTGTCAACAGTTTCTTCATCCGATCGCTGATTACAAGTAGATGTTATTACAAGAATTTTTGGACTTTTTCCAGTTATTTCCAGATTCTCTCAAGTAAACGTTTTCTAATTGTATTACTGGCTACACGCCTAACACGCATAAACGTTATTATTGAACTCGGTTAATTTCTGATTGTTGACTGGTTCATGGATGAAAAATAAAAAACCTCCAACGAGTACCTCTCCGAGAAGTTGCAAAGTACTGCTTTCATAAAAATTGGAAAAGGTACGAAACGGCAGACAGTGACAAACTTCTCCTGGTTTGAAGTTCAAAATTCATCATTATCATTTGAATTACGAATCGCTCTCCCTAGTAAAGTTATATTGGAAAACCATATGAAATCATACAACTAATCAGTGATAACTCCGTGCAAGAAAATTTGTGACTTGAAGCTTGTCTTCTGCGTTCCTTCGCATCAACTTGGATTCACCAACTTCACGATATCCAGAAAACTGTAACTTAAAATTGATTTCGTTTTGCCTTCCTCCAGCAATATCCAAACGAAAATATCTCCGAAAACCTACTGAAATACGAGTATTGCTTACCTATTTCGAATTTTTCTACGTACCATCGATAAGTAAGTGCAGCAGAAAGTTGGAAATGGCTTTATAGCTCCGTAAACATAATAAAGACCGGGAAACTGGCACAGACTTTATAGTGTAGGTAATTGAACTGACTTATATAGTAAATTCTAGTTCGCGATTGCTTTCCCAGTGTGTCAGACGCGAAATCAGAATTTATGATCTTGAAAAATAAGAAAATAATGCTAATGAAAGAAGTCTTCATATAACAAAAATTTCGAAAGAAACAGCATTCATCATGAAACTGTTCCACGAAGTTTTCATTTTTATCGTTTGAGATTCTTGGATGTTCATGTACAAGTTGTTGATTGATCGAAAAGCGAGTTAAGAAGATTGCTCTGGGGATGAGAAACACTGTTGAATAATGAAAATAAACACGATCATTTTCTGAAATAGCATTTTACAAAAACCCCTGAATTGAGAAGTGATAAATAGTACGTTTGATTACAAAAAAATAGCCTTGAAATAGACAAGATCAATTGATTAACGATATTCGTCATGACAGTCAGAAACACAGCTAGACCACCTAATTTCATTTCATTAGATTATACATGGTGACATTCCACAATGGTAATGAAAAAATTAGATTCAGCTGACTTAGGAAGGAAAGGTCGGTCACACCACAGACGTTAAATACCAGTTGAATAACGTTAGATACAGTTCTTTCAAGAGATGAAATGTTGTCAAGACTTTCGAGTCAAACTTTGTGGATTTAAAGAATAAGCTTCTGAGTAGGTATCTTTTCATAGGGATGCATTTTATCTCCTTTTGATATGTTTACTATAGATGTATGGCTAACATTGAATGTAGTGGATGCCTGTCTACTCGATGTATGTGGGTTTTTCTCAATCTCAAGCATCACATCTAATTTGAGTTCATCACTCATTGCATTGGCAGCTTTTTTTTTATCTGCCCCACATGACCAAACTCGCGAAACTGCTTCTCCATTTTGCTTATTGTTCCTTAAGATATGGGCGGTAAATTAGGAAATTTTTCATGAAATAGGCAAGCTACTTCCTGTGTTCGGGTTTTATCTCCGTAACCAATCATTTATAAAACTATTATTTTATGCATTTTCGTTAATCTTACCATTTGTCAGACTTGAAGTTAACGAACTTTAAACTTAAAATACTGACAACTAATGTAGTAACATACAAAACTATTTGACAGGGCGTTTTAAACCAACGTTTCCACGGAAATTATAAAAAAATTTTAAAGGATACTATCTTAAAAGAACATTTCTATAGTTTTTGCTTACTTTCTTATTATCAATATCTCAACATGAAATAAGTCTTGAGTATATTGTAATAAGTTTTGAGTGTATTTTATCGAATTTTGGTTCGATAACCGCATGATTTTAATTAATTTATTTCCTTTTAATTGTTGCAGTAAACTTGAAAGCGATAACATTTTTGAATAGAGAATGAAGAGACCATTCAAACGATATATCACAAGCCTATACTTCCTATTTAAAAAAGTGGGGGGTTGTACCTGTCATTCGACAGAGGTTGAAGGTAGGGGTAGCATTTTTCCGTTGAAGTATGTCAGATTTTAATTTAAATTTGAAGTGTTTCGAGTTTTTTCAAAAATATGTACAGTAACCGAAATAATGAATTTATTCCATTTGGCTTTTACACACTGTATAGTTCTTTCATTGTTCTAAAATAAAAAGCGGAGGAAATAAATTACTTCCTCCATTTAATTGAAAAATTACGGAAAAAAAACTCGCCGAATTCGAACTGCATCGCTAAAATTTAGAGTCATAGTTTGAAATGTTACAGTTTAATATAGAAACGAGACGATAATATGATAACAATTCGTCTCTTGATTTGTTTCAAATCATGTCTGAAGCTGCTACTCAGAGACAATAAATAAATAAATGAATAATTAGATTTATAAGGGTACTACCGACCTATGAATCACGTTTCAAAGAAAATCGATAGACATTTTCATTGAAAATTTGTCAAATAGATCACGAGCTGAATTGATTTTTCAACAGATTCGCCAATCCGGAAAAAACGCTCGTGCAAAAATCAACGAAACGTTTTACGAAACTCGAACCAAAAAAACAAACAAAGGAAAACCGACAGAAGCCGAATGTAAAACTCAAAAAAACCGAAAGAAAATGAAAATTCCTCCGTGCGATAAGCAGAAAACACCAAGCAACACACACATACACATAAAATACCTGTTGTACTGTGAGCTGGAAAAACTCAACGCGGAGCACTACGGCGTGAGAGCTCCAGAACTACTGAAGATGCCCGGCCGGGCGTCGCGACGCCAAATCGATCGGCGACGCCTGCGCCATATGTCGCCGCTCCGGACTTCCGTCGTCATTGTCGAATCTCGGGTCGGGCCCTTTGCAACCTGTTAAAAATTCAAACGGTTTTAGCACCGCCGCTCATTTCGATCGAAAGCGTTCGTTTCCGGGTTATTACCCGCGCCTCCACGAAGCGTTCGCACGAACTAGTCGCGTTTTCTCCTTACCGCAACACGGGAAAAGTAAATAGTCTAATCAACAAGTTCAAAAACATGAAAAATAGAGATGAAAGTCCTAAAAATATGAGCGATAGCTCATTCGATTTGGAATCACTTCTAGAAAAATGTTTTTGAAGGATTTTGGTGCAGGTAAAAAATTGCAATTGGTATTAACAAAATGAGATTTTTAAAAAATGGCAATAATATTTAGGCAATTTTGAAATAAGCTCGTTAAAGATGAGGAAATTTCCGATAAAAAAGTCCCGACTACCGAAAGTCTATCTCCATTATTTATAATTTTAATTTGACGTTGAAAATAGGGTTCCGCGCGGCTGTTACGGCATGCGCGCGCTGCCTCTAAAGAGAGTTTATCAAAAAAAATAATTCAACATAAAATGTCATTTTAAAAATTTGAAAAAATTCCAGTATCTTCTTAACACTTGAGTCCCGTAGAAAAAAGTTTTATCACCATTTTTCAAAAAGTTATTCAATTGTTAACTAACAAATTTTTTCCCAATCTCCGTTGGCATAAATAATAGAATAAAAGGTATAAATAATTGGCCTATAAATTTCAAACTTCGTGGAGCCCTTTTGATGTAAATACTTCACACGATCCTGCGATAAAAGTTCATAAAAATTTATTAATTTGTCAATTAGGATTTTTTATGATGCGGTTGGTTAGTACCTCGTTCACCAGGTGAGGCAGTGGCAAACATGTTGTTTGTTGTTCGCTTCAGCTTAGTTCGAGGAATAATTTACTGCAAGGAAATCGAATTTTAATTATGGAATATCATCGACTCTATGTTGATGATG
>WOGR01001352.1:0-20234 GCA_015342045.1 Leptinotarsa lineolata | reverse complement strand
CTAGACAATAAGTATTTTTGATAATATTGTTAATTTACCTAATAAAGAATGTTACGCGTTCCATTATTAGCACACACACAACTACTGTATTTTTGTCTACCCTGTACCAATTGGAATCAACATGTGATACATTTTTGGAATCAGCTCAGCTAGAGTAATCCAAAAATTGAGACAAAATAGGGATGTTCCATTAAAAAAATGACCGTGACGTCATTACTCGAATGTAATTCACCCTGTATATTAGATTATTATTTCAAAATACGGTAAATCAACATCAGAAATCGACGTGTTTCGGAGTTATTTTTCAAAATGACCTGTTTAGCTAAAATTGAATTTGTTCTATACTTTACGGAGACAGTGTATAATAGTTTTCTCATACGTGTTCATCATTTTCAAGTTCCACCCAATTGATGCTCTATATAATTATAACACTTCAAATCATATGCCTTGTACCGGCATGGATGTCGATCGAAATTTCAACAGGAAAACTTAATGAAATATAATTTTGACTTTCAACAGGATACAAAAAAAAATTATTCATATTTTTCCAAATACGGTAGTTTGGATATCCAAAATGAGATCTATATGATTTCGATTTGTTGTAATTGAGAAATCTCACTGAAATTATGATCAATATGTATTCTTATGTCTTCTTTACTCCATTTATCAAATGTGCATGAGCGTGATTTGAATTTTCAGTTTACTTTCAAAGTTGCTATTCCACAGTGAGATGTTTTTTTTTCAAAATTGTAGTGCAGTTATTCTGAAATGGGATATACATGGTTGATTTTATTTCCACCGTTACTTTCATTCAGATTGTTTCCATTCATTGCAAGAATTTTTGATGTGACAATCCCAGAGTTGATTCTATTTTAAAAACGATGGTTTGAGAAGTCGAAACTGAAATGTTCATGATGTGAATATTTTTCAAACCATTCCATTTCCTCAACTTATTGAATTTTGAAAATTTCAATTAGCCATGGAAAGGTTCATTTTCCGTCAGTAATGGAACATTTTTGCATACAATCGTTCATTTTCACTAAAACCTATATGTATTATATTTCATTCAAAATAACGAACTACGTCATAACATGTATTGGCTAATTCCCAATATATCACATTCAAGTCCATCAGAGGTATCCATTTGAAATATATTTTTTTCCATTTGGAAATATACATATATGTAAAATTTCGAAAAGTTCATGAATGATTGACACATTTTCATGTGAAAACAGTATATATTCAATGTTTTTGGAAGAAGAGTTAGGATTGACATACTGTTCAGATGAATATTGTTATGCTTATCGATATTTGTGAATACTATTTCAAATTATGTATGAAAATATATCATCAGTATCAATAGAAATTCATAGCATATTATGTGAACAATCTGTTTTTTGATAAATAGCTATCTATCCCTTTCTTATGAACGACAACCCACCGACTTCGAAAGTTGTGCGAGGTGAGAATAAACGAGGTATTACTTTCTAACATGCAATTCCTAGCACGGATTGAATAATAGCAGTGAAAACCTATTGTTCAATCTTGAGGGTCGAACCACTGTTACATATAGCGATCGATTGATGAGTAGAAAGAACTACTCACGTCTACTCAACCAAATACTGGCTACCGTCCCACCTCTCACTTTGGCTTCATAAGTTTAATTTGAATAAAACAAACTGTGTGTGAGATGTCATCGAAATTTTATATTTGTGTGACGAACCTATTGATGCCAATATGTGTTCAAATGTCTGCCACGGATTCTCTGGTTGGAGCGCATCCAAAACGTTCAATTTTTCATGACTGGCGCATAAATTAGGCTGAATTTGACCGATGGCATGGGTTATGTTGGTTTTGAGGCTTACTGCGATTTGTGGCATACTTGCATATACCTGAGACTTGGGAAAACTTTTCAAGAAAAAGTCGAACAGGGTCGAATCGCACGATCTCGGTGGTCTGTTCACATCACCTCCACGTAAGATGACCATGCTCTCGCTTGTGCAGTTCATCCAATGTGGGATAGGCTGTGTGGCATGTAGCACCGTTTTATTGGAATCACATATCGTTGGTGTCCAAACCTTCCAACTCAGGCCAAAAGAAGTTGCTAATTATCGATCTATAGTGCTCGCCGTTGACAGTGGTGGCCTGGCCAAAGTAGTTCTCAACGAAATATGGACCGAAGACGCTGCCAGCCCAAAATCACACCAAAAAATTACTTTTCCAGAACGCATTGGACACTCTTGGATTTCATGTGGAGTGTTATCATCACAAATTCGACAATTTTGTTTGTTGACATACCCATTCATCCAGACTTGGGCCTCATCGCTGAAGATAATTTTTCTTTGAGGATAAGAGTCACTTGCCCACTACTCCACAGCACATTCAGCGTACACACGTCGTTGTTTATTGTCGTTCACCTTCAGTTCTTGGGGCAGTTGAAGTCTATACGGTTGCAGGCCCAAGTTACGACGCGAAATCTGCCAATTTATGGTCTGTGAAAGGCCGAGTCCTTCTGAGAGACGCGAAATCCACTGCCTCCAATTTGCCATCACACTCTCACAGACAGCGGCGATATTTTTGACAGATCTTGCGTCTTGTCGACGTATGGGATTTGATAGATCGTTTATTCAACCAGTGGATGATTATGGGCGATATGCGCGGTACGTTACTCAAACAGAACACCCATTTTGATAGAAAAATTCTATTATGTGCACGTTTTGTTGAATGCCGTATCCTTCCATGGTGACTAAACAAAACATTATGAATGAATGACAACTAATGTGACAGATGTAGCTTCAACAATATGGCCGTTATCAATTGTCAAATTACGGAAGTCCTTGTTGGAAGGCCCTATAGATGTCTTGAATGAGTTCAGGGTAGATTCAAATGAATTTTTAATTATATTTCAAATGATTTTATCCATTCAATATCTGAAGTTTCTCTACGAATGGCATCCCATGAGAGTCTAGACTTGTGCGAGGAAAAAATGGTGTTTGATTTCTCAACGTGGGATTTGTTGCACTGTACACTGTAATCCAGTCAGAAATGAGTACTTTGTATAATTGTAAATGTGATCTGAAAGTGCCCCTTTTCCAAGAGAAACCCTCATGTCAAAGATTACAAATGTGGAAATTTGATATCAAAGTAATAATGATGAGGTGATGTTCTTACAGAAGAGGATGGAAGGTTCCGCGAGAAACCCTTCTTGCCTATTCGAAGAGCCTTCTAGTGTCGTGGATAATCTGCCGACCGCTGATCAGGTAGACTTCAACTCAAACACTCCAGCCCTAGCGTAGTTCTAAACTTCCAGCAGAGAGTTTCAACAGCCTGAGCTCAATGAACTACGCAACCCGATAACTCTGGATAACGTTCGAGGAGCAATTTGAAAAGCATCAGCCGATTGTGGATTGATTTGTCGATGGGTGAACCGTTCTCACCAAAAAGCGGAGAATTTCGGATTCTCAAAAATTGCAGAACGATAAAATTAATTAAAAAAAATATATGAAAAATCATTTCAAACTTCGGCACTTGAATGTTATATCATTATTACCTTATTAACGTACTGGTATAAATAATTCTTTACAATACATGATTTTTCTATTTTCTGTCTGGGTGAAATTTGTTTATCGGGTGATATTGATAGTGGCATATTTAATATAAATGGTTATTATTTCTTGAAGAATGATTGCCTGCGAGAGAGGGGGGTGGAGTCACCATGTTCATGAAAACTTGACACACAAGTTAATTCCAATAGGAAACGATCTAGAGCAACTCTGTGTCGACGTGAAAGTATCCAAACAAAAGTTTGTAGTTAGAGGTGTATATGAGTCCCCAGACTATTCTGTAGCGGAATTCATCAATACTTTGGAAAACGAAATATCAATCTTACTATCGCAATACGATAATATTTTTATTTCAGGTGATTTTAACATCAACATTCTGAAGACTTGATCTCCAGCCCATATCAAAATGAGTGACATGCTTGAAGGATTGGGACTCATTCAGTTATTCGATTAACCAATAAGGGTTACCATTTCCTCCATGTCTCTGATTGACTTGGTCATAACAACAAATAATGATGATGTTTCAAAATGTGTTGAGGTTATTTCCGCTAAAAATATCTCTGATCATGACCTGATCACTATGGACTTGGAATAATAACAGAGATATCATGCATTCTAGTACATGATACCATCTGATCTTTGGTGATTTCCCAAGTGTATATCTACTCTGTTATTGATAGTATGTTTGGGAAATGAAGACCTATTATTATTATAATAAGAGAAACGGAAGCACATATGAAGTGTTTTTCTAGTGTGAACGTTCATTGTCAATTTTTTTTTGAGAATGGAAGAATTTGAAAGAAAAACAAACTCAATTGAAGACAGAGACTCCAAATGATGAATCTCTATCCCCCCTATTACTACTGAATCGAATTGAGGGTGATAACAATGCCCGCAGAAGTGGTCCACTCCGAAATGAAATCTTGAAATATTTTTAAATTTTTTTCCTGAATAAGAGCGGGCCAGGTTTCCGTTGGAACTCCCTGTACAAACCAGAATATTTTCCGATATAATTTTTTCTATATTTCTACCAAAATGCATGTTTCGAAAAACGTTAATCATAAACACACTGAATTCGATATTTCCAACAACCCACTTACGAACTATAAATTTAATCCCTGATAAGCTGAGTTACATTGTTTCCTGAACTGGCCATAATTGTAATCAATATTTGGCTATATTGGACACCAACAGAATAGAACTTTCAACGCATAACACATATTTCCTATTGTACCCGACCAAAGATATACCGCACCTGTTTATCCCATTGTTCTCAGATTTATTAAGTTAATGTCCGCATCACATAAAGCTAGCGTATATGCTTAACATGATGATGGATTGGTGAAATATACAGGCAGGTTCAAATTGGATGCGAATCATGTGGAAGTTGTTCTTTTCTGGTTTTGCTGCCTGTGATCTTCGCAAAGTTTCGTTTATAGCTACGATAGACATTTTCAGATGTAATCTGGTCAAGAACACTATTTTTTTCCAGCAACATATTGAAGCCAATCCAAAAATTTTTAAAGTAGAAAATTCTTTACATTATAGAAATAGGTAAATTATTAGGAAAGTTCATTACGAGAGGAATTTATTAAAGTTAACCCAATTAATGGAGGGGTAATTTCAGAGGTGAAAAATAATTTTTTATGATTTTTTTTCGAAACCACTACCTTTCGAAAAAAGTTTAGAGAGATAGATACAACAACTTTGTTCAAACCATTTATTTACATAATTTTCTAAGAAAAGTTGGAAAAACCTTGGTTTTTTTTCACTCTCCTCCAAAAGACCTCTGATAACATCTGTTTGTTTCGTGTAATTTAATGTTTGTCTAATAATGATAATAAGGTTGATTTGGATGAATTTCAACATTATATCTCATAAACTATGTGAATCAAATAAACAAGGAGAGGAACCGCAAAGCCATTGGCTGTCCGTGGTATGGGTGGCTTATTAATAGCTATCTCTTCCTTGAGCATTTTGAATTTGAGTGTGAAACAAGATAAAAATATAACAGTAGAATATATAATTCATTACAATACAAAAATCTTATCGAAGATAATTTGAAAAAAAGACGAAAGGGAACACGACAGCCTTAGAAATAAAAATGTTAAGTTATCAAGTGCATGGATATGGTGAAGCGTCAATAACTTTGAAATCGATAACGACACAAATAGGATTGATTTTAGAGTAGAGTGATTTATTACATTGAAGAGCTCATAATGGCATCAAGGTATGTATCCATTCGTATAGATAACTGCTTTCTATGTATCACAAATCCACCTATCCAGGTGGAGCTTCAACTGATATTCTTCACTGCCAGGAACAAGAAACATCCTATCTTTGATAAAGCGAAATACTCAAATGAAAATCACCACGAAATAAATTTCAATGCATGTCTACTCCAAGAGAAATATTGTATCTGCTATTTTAATTCAACTTCTTGTGATTCAGCATACTATTATTCAATCTCAAGAATGTTTATTATATGTATAGTATGGAATTTAATACTGGGTATACAATCGAGAAAACAATTTCGATTGATTGAGTTATTTTTCAAACCTTCAGATCCGTTGAAAATCTTTGAAGCATTTCAATGTCAGCTTATTAATTTTCAAATTGATGTTCAAATCGCCAGCATCGCTGAATGTTTTATAAGCTATATAAATTCACTTTAAAAAAGTCGAGTTTCAGATAAGGTAATCACTGGTCACTTGTAATGTTCAATTTTCTCGATATGCATTCAATTCTCATAAATTATTCCCAACCATAGCTCAGACTAAAAACTGAGCAATACAATCTCAAAAGATTTCTGTAATGAAATGCTATTCATTTTTTGAATTATCCATGATGTAGCTCCTTTTAATTTTCAAAAATACGTCAGATTCCACTTTCGAAATCACCTCCATTTCACTACAAATTACCCATATATTCTCATTCTTTGTTTTTGAAAAAAAAATTATTTCAACAAGCTACCAGTGAGATTGAAAATAATTTATCACTCACAGCTTTCAAAAAACAGACTATATTGATTGCATAAATTTCAGTGAATTCAATTTTTAGTTATTCAATATATTTGTTATCCATCTGAAAATATCTGTCGAGAAGTTTGTACACTATTGATGAATCCATTCTTTTATCATATTTTTTGATAATGCAATCATCATATATCAGATATACAGCCAGTTTTTTCACTGCAACGGTTCACCTTCAAGAGAACCATCGTCTCTCTGTCTGTATTATAGTACTTTTTGTTATCTCCTCAGAGTTCTCAGTATATTCCTCATTTCCTCATGCACCAGCTCCTACCTTCCTGAATTTCAAACCATTCTATTATGACTTATGGTATTTTTTCTTGTTTGAACAGTTTGACAAGTTTCTGAATATTTTTGAGGTTGAGTTTGTTCGAATTTTCTTTAGAATAAATTATTTTTCTCAGCACTAATACGGTTGTTCCTGTATGAGCATGCTATTTGTCCATCGATATCATTTGTTATATTTTTTATATTCAATATTCAATTGTTTTTGTGAGAATGAGCTATTTTCTTTATGTTCATTGGTTTTTTTAGAGTGCTCATCCTCAAAACGAATAATTACAAGTAGAAAACAAGTGAAGATTAAGTATCAATCAGAAAGAAAATAACATTAGGAATTATCATAGTTCTTTTCTCTATATGAGGTAATAATTCGCTTAGATGCATATACGAACATCAACATAGCTGAATTTCCAGATGATGATATTTGATTATCGAAACGTATGTTGAGAATGTTGAGATACAATAATATATATTTGTTCTATGTTTTCGATACGATCATTCCACTTCAGATGTTCGAATTCCTACTTACAAGAATATCAAGAATATCAGGAATCCAATGGTTTGACAAGAGGTGCAACTCAAATGTGGGTTCAATATAAATATTCATTACCGCAAAAAAGTCAAGAACAAAACGACGTGCGCGACCTGATATGAACTCTTATGTAGTAACTTATGGCTTTTTTGATAACGTCTAAACGCTCATAACGAAGAACATTTTAGGCTGGAGTGTTCCGATGAACCTGTGCATCGTGTCCGGAATAGCAGAGTTTCAGCTCTGCTGGAGGTAATCAATATCGCCACATATTTCGGCAAAGATGAACGTGAATGTTTTGCCATTGGAGAGTGCCTTCAGGAAAATAGTATCTCATTGATTCCTTTATGGGTTCTACTAGTTAATTCTCATGATTTTTCATGTGAATATTCAAAGCTGTTCTGTAAGTTATCTTGTTGCGTAAAAGCTGCAAAACTATTTTATCATCGACTGGAAACAAAATGGAAAATAATACAAGACATCCAAAACTTCTCATTCTCTATATACACTTTTCGAAAAATGACACTCGAAGAAGAAGATGCGTTTCACTTCCGAGAGTTTTGCAGGATACTTCAAGACCTCGTGATTCATCCTCCACGTTCAACATCTATATGTTACCCCTGAAATCTAAACAATTTGTTGGGTCTTTCTATTGAGGAGAGTCGATTTTGGAAATTTGCCACCGATTTAGATGTTGCTCGATAGGATCCAAGAGCTTTCAACGCTGCGTGACTCTCCGAGAATACTTTTATTGACATGTGTATGAGGTTAGATCCTACCAATTTCTCCGCACAAAAACAATATCATAGATTTCTTGAAATACAGTCGCATAGGTCCCTAGGTAGGTTAATATCTCTGTCCTGTGTCTGCCTCTGAAAACACGTGCACCAGAACCTGAAGGTGTTTTTGATCCATCTGTGAACCAAAAACTATCTGCTCCTAATATTTCCTTCTCTCGGAGGCTTCAGTCCTCTACACTCGAGAACAGTAGTGAATAAGGCAGTTTGTTGTAGATAGTTGGAGGGATAATGTCAGAGATCATACACAGAATGCTGTGAATTCCAGTGTCAGCCAACACTCTATTGTTCTCCGATTAGATTGATTTGTGCAATTGGCGATATGCACAAGTCTATATGGAGTCCATCTAGCCTCTCTCTCCAGAAAAGTGTGGAGAGGAAGTAACTTCAGAAAGATCTCCTTGGCTGCTGATGGTGTGGTACTGATGGCACCACAAGCCTGTCTTTATGAGCTAGAAAGCTTCACTTGAGTTGCTTTCTATGAAGCCTTTGGCCACCAGGCATTTACCTAATATGTGATCATAGATCTAATGGATTTGTTCGGGACCTAAACCCCAAGTTTCACTACAAAGCCTTCGATATGTCCATGGAGACAGTCTGGCTTCGTGTGGAACTTTTTCCAAGTGAGCGTTCCAGGAGAGTTTTTATCAAGGACAATTCCAAGATATTGCACTTCCGCTCCAAATGGAATGACAGCGCCATCGAGAAAAAGTGGCGTTGATTGAATCAATTTTTTTCTCCTGGTAGAAGAAATTATCACAGTTTTGTAGGGGTTGACAGACATCGGCTCCCTCTGACACCAACTGTGAACAACGTCTATGTTACTTTGGAGGATATTACAAGCAATTCTTCCTAACGTTGACCTTGACAAGATGACAAAGTCATCTGCATGAGCTTGCAGATATACTTCTCTTTTGTCGAGGGCATCGAGCAGATTATCCATCAGAAGCGATCACAGAAGTGGAGATAGTACCCCACCTTGAGGACAACCCCTGGTGACCCTGAACCTAATGGCTTCATCTTGAAGAGTCATAGTTGCAGTACTATTTACCAGCATGACAGATTCAATACGATCATCTAGCCAGGTAGTATCCTATTTATTTAGGTTGTGCATTGTCAAATGCCCCTTCAATATCGAGAAATACAGAATCGCAATCTCCTTGTTGTCAAAAATTGGAAAATTTTGTTTACAAGTTTTTTCAATGCTGAATATTTCAATTTGCTTGTTTGATAGTTATACTGTTGGATATGCAGGAAAGCTGTATATAAAACCACTTTCCTGATGTATCTGTACATAATCCTCTCAAGTCGTTTCAACGAAAAGGATGTGAGACTAATTGGTCATTCCGATTTACCGATTTAGGATGTGAGTCTTTCTGATCCACTTAGATATATATACCATCCTTGCTGTCAACCAACTGGGTGGTATATAGTTCCACGCCAGACTAGCTCTATTCAATTCGATGAGAATGGGTAGAATTATTCCCATTCCGGTTTGTAGAAGAGCTGGAAATATTCTACTCGAATCTTCAAATGAATTGGAACACGCAAAAAAACACATTAAAAATGTACTTCAAATACTATTATACTGATGTTAATAATTAATGAAGAAGAAATGTGAACTTGTTCTGAATGGTACTAGTCAGTTTCGAAAAACATATATCCAAATTGAAAGGGGTATATTTTCGGAAGGCATTATGTTTTGGGACAGAATGGTTTTGGCTTTCTACTTCTATATCTTTATACCAAAAATTGTGTGATTCAATTCACATGAAAGAATAAATAAGTAAGTAAGTAATTTACTCATTTCATGTCATTCAATTATTCAGTTACATGATTTGATTTCCCTGCGATTTAAAATTCAAATTATCAATAAAAATCCTATCATAGAACCATGTATTAGACAATCTGTAGCCACCTGAGCTGGGCTCGTATCGTGGCTGTTACAGACTGATATTGGTTGTGTTATATAATATATAATAAAATAAATACATAGAAACTAAAATAGGACGTTTGGTTATATATTCCTGTTTACCTCACTGGGTTAAAAACCGCCGTTGGAGAATGATGGCTATAGGGAGGCAATAAGAAGAGAGAAAGAGAGAGCGAGCAGGTAATTTAGCTCAAACAATTTCAAAGATATCCTGCAATTGATAATAATGATTTCTGGAGAAAACTTTCAGTTCCTTCTTCAACTCATAGTTATTATTGATATTCTTTATATGGAGTGGTAGCTTATTGTATTATTTCGGGCCAAAATAAGTAAAAAATTTCTGGTTATGACTTAATCTACAGCGTGGGATTGTAATTGCTCGGTTGGAGATCATTCGCGTATTATATTTATGTGTAATGATGTTAATGGGGTTACTACAAATCCATAATAAACATTGATAAGCGTGTAATTTTCTGACTTCGAACAAACCCCTTGTTCATAGAGTAACTCTGTGGAATATTTTCTATTCTTCTTCAAGGCGATTTTTATCAGTGTGTTTTGTATAACATCAAGATTATGAGGTGATGTTTTGAATAAACCACCCCATACTGAGAAACAGTATCTAATCATCGACTCCACCAAGGCACCGTACACCGTCAGTATGACATCTCTACTCAGGATACTCCATAGTTGGTGAAATTTCCGAATTAGTTTGCGGAGTTTTTTTCACTATGTGATCATTTCAGCGCCTAAATATCTGATAGTATTTGTTTTACATATTCGGGAGGGAACATCCACAGATTTGGTTTTCTGTATATTTGTGAATCGTAATGAAGTTTTTGTCAGGTTGGTCTTTTCTTGTTGAAGAGAAAGTTATAAATTTAGTTTTATCTATGTTGAGATTCAATAGGCTTAGCCAGTTATATATCGTTTTCATTCCTTTGTTTGCATTTTCGTATGTTTCATTCCAAGTTCGTCCCACAAATACTACAGCAGTATCATCGGCGTAGGATAATAGTTTTCCTTCAAAATTGCTGATAACAAAAATATTGTTTACATTGAGCAAAAATAAAATAGGGCCTATTTCTGTTCCCTGAGGTACGCCTATGCTGACGGGTAGCGGATTACTATATGAATCATTAATTTTCACTATCTGAATTCTGTTGGATAAGTAATCTTTGAAGATTTCGAAAGGCATTCCTCTAACTCCAATGTCATGTAACCGCTGAGAGAGGATATCATGATTGACGGAGTCGAATGCCTTGGCTAAGTCTTAAAATACAGTGATGCATTTTTCCTGATCCTGAAAACTATCGATAACATTGTTTACCGATTCAAGAACTGCTCTTTCAGTCGATAAATTTTCTCTGATACCATATTGAGATTTGGAGAGAATCCTAATTATGTTACAATACTCAACTAGTCTATTTTTTGAACTCTTTTCAAATATTTAAGCAATATTATTACTTACTGTTATTGGTCTGTAGTTATTTACTTTATGTTTATCTTCAGATTTATAAATCGGAGTTGTGATTGAATCTTTGAAAGCGTAAGGAATTTTACCAGTCGAAAAAATTGAGTAGAAGATATAACATAATGGCTTTAACAAATAGTTTTGAAATGTTTTTACGAAAAATGCCAAAATTTCATTTGGATCAGGTGAGTTATTGTTTTTCATACCAGATATTATATTCATAATTTCAGTTTCAGTTACACCATGCAAGAATAATGAGTTTTTAATGTTTTTTTATTTCCGATGTTGGCTGGGCCGGTCTTTCTATTTTTTTCGACGACATTTATGAAGGAAGAGTTAAATTATTCTGCTACTTCTTTATCTGAGCTACATATTCGGTTACTGTTGTTAATTATGTCAAATTTCCGGGAATTACAAGGAATATTTCCATTAGTAATATTTTTAATAGTTTCCCAAATTTTTTAGTACTCTTTAAGGCTTCATTAATTTTATTTTTGTAATATTCGTTTTTTGCATTTATATTCATTTTTATGTTCATCTGAAAGTTTCTTTACTGATTTTTGTTTGAGGTAGTCCCTATGCTTTATTGAGTTGAGTAAGCCAAGCGTCATCCAAGATTTCAATTTGGTGTGTTTTCTTGTATTATTTGATTCAATGCTTCTGAAATGATTATTTTTATATGAATATTGAAGTTTTTTCACGATTCTTCGGTATGAAGATGGGAAAGGTGAAAGCCAAAACCCCTCTTACTCAAGAAGTTCTTGTTTATTCTGTAGAAACATGTAGAAACCCGCTCCGATAAAAAATTTGTCATCATCTAACTATTATGTCACTCAGTATGAAACCAATCTAACGCGAGCCTAATCCACGTCATCTATCAAAAATCATAAAATTTTTTCATCATTTGAAGTGAGAAAATTATTACTACAACATTTTTCTGGTTCGTCATATTCCTAATTTTATCTCGAAGGAGCATTCGAACCACTGGGAAAAAATTAGGAACGATAAATTTCATCCAACTCCATTGAACCATTTGGGTATGTGAACTAGTTTCTGGAAAACATAATTATTTTCCCATTCAATTAGTGCGTGGATGATATTCATTGAAAAACATGAAATTCAGTTCTGCTTATCGCGTATGGTATGGTATATCGCGAATGGTCTACGCAAATAAACTAGGTAAACAGCATACAACAAACTATGTATATTTACCACGACTAGTGTTTTTGGTTGCAAAAAATTTAAACTGTTGAGCGAAACGGCAGGAAAATCGCATAAATTTCCTACGAACGGTCAAGCGTTCGAGCTGTGAACGCAAAATAAACACCAACGATTCATATTTCATTGAAATACCTTGTGAGTTATGAATTAACAAAACACTTGTTTCGAACTATGAATATACGTCTGGAACTACAATAAATATTACTTTGCTAAGCTGAGATTTTTCATTGAAATCTGTATATCCAATATAATCTCCTATTAATTGCTCACTTAGTTGAGGTTAATTTCAGCGATATTTACTGACAATGGAACATGTAGGAGTGTTTTACTTTTTGAATCAACAGATTAGCTGAAATAATACCCCATTTTGTGCAGATCTAAACTTGTATCATAAAGTATTCATTTTCCAATTCTCATTGAGAATGCAACCGTTATGATGGTCAGGGGTGGAATTGAATCAATGAAAAAAATATATTTTTTTACAATCATGAATATTCATGTCGAATCTGTAATCATGCACGTGGAGAAACACTGGTTTCAAAAAAATAAAGAAGCTGTATACATCGAATAGGATGTGGAAACGCAAGGAAATCTCCAATCAAGCGGGAAAATGGTCCCCGGTCTTCGAATCGAATGATTGAAAGAGGAAAGAGGGGACAGAAGACAGCACGCTAGTTATCACTGGAAAAACTATGCCAATAACTGAAATGTTTCCCGTTTTTGGCTTCATTTGTATCATTTTGTCATCTCATTCGTTGTTTGAATCATTCATCAACTCATTTTCATTTCGGTAACAATAATTTATTTCATTTTCAAAAAAGCTTGCATATATTTTTGAATTCCATGGCCATTGCTTATTTCCTATCATCTCATGATATGATTTTCTTCAATATTTTGATTAAAATTTTCAATATGATCGCCTCATTACTTTTTTTGTAACGCCATGCACTTATGATCCTCTGTATGAAAAACGAATTTTATGTGTCACATCACCAGATAAACTTTCAATAGAATGGATCGTTGGCTAAGAAAAAATAAACTCTTATCATATCGAAAAACTAAATACACGGTTGAGAATCATTGAAAATTACAAATGATAGCATGACAACAATTAGATTTTGTTTTGAGTACTCAAATGAATCATCATAACATACAAAGTCTTATGATACACAAGAAGTCTGCTACAAGATTCCACAAAACATAAGTCTTTTATTCCGACTCAACTGCTTTCGATTAGATCAATTTGGCTTCTTTCCTGATTCAGTTGAATTTCTCAAAACCTGTCAGTTCTTCTGATACTAGTATGTTGGAATTGAAAGGTTACAGAGGTCACAAACCTCAAAACTCTTCATTATTTACTGACATCTGCAAAACTATCATTTCCACCAAATAATTTTATGTCGATGATCTTTAGGTTTTAACATAACCCAAAGTGATTTTGCTGTTTGCTCTGTGTAATGGTATTGTAAGTTTCCTGTATTGTGGCAAGCACCTCAGATTGAATATTTCTGAATATTCAATATCAAAAGTTGGAGGTTGGCACATAACAGATTCAGCACCCTTTTTTGTTATGAAATGAGTTTTTTATGACACAAAAGGAAAATTTTGGGTGAATTTGCTCATTCAACTAATTCAGAGTTGAATTTGGAAGTTTTTGTCATACATAAAATCTGAAAGTTATCCCGAGCGCGAAATTGATCACTTTATCATGTACAGAACTGATTGAGGTATCGAACATTTCCAACTACACGTTTGCGAATATTAGTATTTTGCACAGAAAAATATGACGGACATCGAGTTCGTGCCGGTTATAACGATCAATCAATCAATCAATATTTATTTTCATTTTTCGACATGGCTTACATGCATTGGAATCGTCAATTAGTAGGTGAAGTAGAACGTTAAAATAAAATGCACTTCAAATAAAGGTTAAAATACACCAACACCAGAATTTTCATCACACATAGTTAATCACAGAGTATGAATATAAAATCACATATACTAATAAAACATTTTTCCATTGAAAACTCATGTTTAAATAAAGACAATATATTCATATACTCCAATTCTCCTGGAAGATTGTTAAATATTTTGAGGCCAAAACGATCAGGAATACATGAATTCAATTTTCTGGAACAGATCCTGAATTGGTAAAGAGAAATTTCAAAGAATATAGTCTGGAAGATAATTGCTGCAATGAAATTTTCAAGAGAGTGAAATCTTAACATTTTTGAACGTTGAAAAATAGGTTCCTGCTTTTGGAAAAAAAAGAAACTGCATGAATTGTTTCAATACATTTCTTTCGTAGGTATTCATTATCCGTAGAGGACAGAACTAATGAAAAGTCGTGTGCATACGCAGTATAATCAGCAATATCAATGATCGTATCAAGATGATTTACATGCATACATAACTTTCGGTTTCACCTGTTTTTATTTCGAAAATTAGAAAAAATACAGAGTTCTGCCTGGTAACACTCCAGGAATTTCGAAAGTCTTCATTTGAACACTGATTCTCACTCAACAGGAACGACCGTCCCTGTTGCCAGTACGAAAACTATTCCAAGCGAGCAAATTTCCTTCGATTTGTGTAAAAAATCATCACCCCTTCGGATCGGTTACAAGCGCTAGCAAACCTCCACAAACCAAGTTGAACACTTTATTCACATATTTGGATTCATGACAGGGTCGCTGACGGCGTGACAACTTCTAGTCCAATACTCATCGAACAGGGACACCGACGTTTCTGCCAAATTTATCAGGTCAACCAAGGAGATTGGGAGCAATCCTCACAACTTTTTCGGTACCCCCACGTACGGTACCAGCTATTCAGTTAATTCAAACATTGTAACTCTGATGAAAAAAAATCCATTGTTACAAATGATCATCAAACAAATCTAAAGCAAAATATGTACAGTTTGGAAGCTTCAGGTCGAAATTTATCAGATGATAATGTCCATCAGACAAGAAATTCCATTAGGAAAAATATAGGAAACAGATTTCCACAAATTGCTGATTATTGTACATTAGATGAGGCTAGCAAAGTGTTGAAAATATTGCCTAAATTTGACAATCAAGAACTATTAAACTCCCTAGATTTTTTAAATATAATGGAAACAATGTATGATGTATATAATAATATTTTCCGAAAAGTAAAAATAATTTTGAATAATTGTCTAATCAATGAAGCCAAGATATGGTTTCATGCTTTTTCTAATGAACAATATAACTACCACCTTTTCAAAACCGGTTTTATCAAATATTTTTGGAATGAACAAATCCAAGATGAATATAGGGCAGAATTTGAAAACTGTGTTTGTAAGGAAGGGGAGACTTTCACAGACCATTTTACACATTGTGTCTTTCCAGATAAAAACTCAGAACCTCGTTTCACAGATGTATGAACTATTTGCAAAAATTGGTGAACATTTTCTACCGAGTGTGTCAGCTGTTCTTATCGGAGTAGATGACTGAGAACTTGTTCTTGATACGTTAAAGGAAGCAAACTATTTTCCGCAATAATTATTTTCTACTGTTTTTCTCCAACCAAATTATTGTTCGCAAAATAATGTGACTTGCAGATCACTCACCATATGAACTAATCGGCTCCGTTAAGAAGCTGGGTTTATTTGGTAGAGTTTGAATAGGTGTGAGCCACAATAAACCCTCGTGAGTTGCGGTGGAGGGTCGAATAGACTCATTCACTTGGGGCCCAACCCAACCTGTAGGTGGAGAAAAAGTTTGACCCTTATTCGTGAGTAAACTACCTGTGAAAAGCATCGTTATTTTCCAGTTTCATAAAAAAGTTGAGCCTTATGGCTATTTGTGTAAATTTGTTCCTCAGTATCTTTCCCATTTGCTGAGAGTTTCGACAACTATTATGAAAAATGAATGGACAATACAGTGTTTCTCATTTTCTTTGCCAGCCTTCCATAATAAAACCCAGAGATTCTTTGTTTTGGCTCATGCGGACCATTCCATTGTAGAATCAGTTTTGTAGCAACTACTATAATGTAGTTGTTGTAGCAGAGAATATGTCAGTGATATTAATGGCTTTAGCGCCTGAATGAGAAAATGTTTTTCAAACAAAAACCATATTATTCAAACATCCTATTATATCATCGATGACATAAGTAGATCAAACTTACTCTGTGACATAAAAATCGTAATTTATGAATGAATTGTGTACTTTTTTTATATTATCCAGATTGGTACTGAAGAGCCCCAAGGCAAGTGTCTTACAGCGAAATATTGGTGTCTACCAGAGAGAATGACTGAATTCCGTGTAAGTGAAATTTTTTACCTTTCATTTAGTATATTGTGTAGAATTCCTGTGAATAATATTCGATTTGAATTTTTAACGAATATTTGGACTACAAATTGAGTAGGGAAAAGTGTTTCTTGTATAATTCAGTGTTCATATGGAAGTATTTGTTTCGAAAGATCTATGTTCAGAGTTACTTTTTTCAAGAATGATTGCTTTCTTTCTTTCTTTGGAAGATTCCCACATTTTTTTTGTATCGAAATGGAGTAGGAGAAAGCCATAAACTTTTTTCCCATCCTATTAGTAAATTGTCATTGCTTCTGAGGAAGTAACGCGCATCGGCTAAAACTTTATTGGTCCAGGAGAAGTGATACTTTTTGATGAAGGTATGGCAACATTGTCTCAATGTGTGTTGCCAAAAGTGAAAAAAATTTGAATGAACCGCGATACGGCTTCAGAAGAAAATAGTATGAAGTGTTTTCAGATATGAAAGGAATTGTCAATATTATTCTGAATGATAAAACCAGCATTACGGTACTCGACAGGAAAAACTTGAATTATTGGTAGGACTTGCGCAAACACAAATGCATTAGACTCAGCTGCAAACGAAGGTAAAGGTATCGACGATAATCAAATTTATTTTGTGTCGTGTACCTACCTACCCATTTTACCATACAGGACTGAATTGACAATTTATTATATCTCTGAAAACAATATACAACCATGCACTGACATATTTAAAAGTCCACATGCATGTTCGAAAATAGAAAAATAATGCGCTTATACTTTTCGACGAATGGGTTGGCAAAAAACTACATAAACTGGGCCAAATTGCCTGTTTTGCGTTTTTGATGACGTCACTGTTCTCAGGCTTCATCCAGTTCTCTACTTGCTTCCTTCTGTGTATCTTGAATATTCGAAGTTCAAGTTTTCGTATTCAAAAACACTTTATTGGAGGATTTTCGCAAAATATTTTCACAAAAAAGCAACACGTGTTCTGCCATACAATAGCTCTTTCAGGCCTTTTTTCAAAAAAAAACTCACACTCGAAAGTCTCTGGTTCATTATTGTCTGAAGCTATATAATATCCCACCTCAAAACATTCGGATGAATAAGAAACTCGGTAAATTCAAAAATGATAGTGATTTCATTTTTGAAAATAAAACATTAAAACTCGACATATTCAGGTGATTTCTTTGGTGATACACTTGCTTTCTCTCATCCAGACTAGTCGAAGTATGGTCAACACGTAGTAGTGACTCAAATAAATGTGCAGGATATGTTTTTAATTGTGAGTCAGAGAAACAGAATAATCACAGCACAAGCATATCTCATGCTTTGGTGAATTCTGAGCCGCTGGCTGATAATATATCTCTAACAATGTACTTGATTATTGTAAATATACATTTTGTGTTTCGTTGAATCTATAATGACTGAAATCTGCACATTTGAATCTCACAATGAAGTGTTTCTTAAATACGTCATGGATTTTCATCAAATTTCGGCCGTTTCACATACTTCAAATTTCAGTTTGATTTCATTAATGATATCTTTGTGAAGCTCACTCAAATCACCATAACTGAATTATTTCATGTAATGTAATATATAGGACTACTCAAACCCAAGTCATCCATTTTCTAGATGCTTTTGGGATTCATTATATTTCAATTAAAGTTGTTTAATGTTCTTTTGAAAACGAATATGACCTCTTCATATACTTCGATCGTACTGCTTGCTGGTTCACTGAATTATCTACAAGATACATTTTCATTTGAGAAGATGTTTCCATGCAAAATATCCGCCTCCACCTCATCAAAACTTCATATTCATTCAATATTTCAGAAGAGAAGAGAGTGCATGATGTGAATTTTACATTTTTAACTTCTATTGGTGTGAAGTTAATGGCGTACACAGACATGAATCCTTGATGTTTCGAAACGCTTTCAATATTCAAAAGATCTAATATCGGAAACAATAAAGAATATTCGTTAGACATGAAAAATCCCTTCTTTATTCCGAGTACGAAATGAAATTTCCAACTAATAATATCAAACATCTACTCATGTTCATAAAAACTCTATGGAAATATGGTTCTACAGAAGTTTCCGTCGAATACGAACTGAATAAAGCTGGTCTGAAACAACCAATTTGCTGGAAGGTAAAACTGGAACCTTTGTCGTGAAACAAATCCCAATGGTTCAATCTATCAAAACTGCAACACTGTGTTCAACGCGCTCTTTGCCAAATGTGATGGCGTCATTAGGATTTCATTCAAAAAACAACTTATTTTGAGATCATCACTCAACAGTTGATCACCACACGTTTGTTTTGAGACAAAATATAAGCATAACAAGAAAATTCTCTAGGTGCTATAAGAGCAGTGTCTGAATCGATCTGAATCCCTGAAGAATGAATTCATTTGGAAAAAAATGTTCTCAGGAAGTTTATTCCACATGAATGCAGTTCCCCACATGGAAGAGTTCTTCAGCAGTGAAGTTCAAGGTGTACTGAGTGAAACATCAAAACGATGAGCAGCCACCGCCTGTGGAATTATTCATAAAAGAGGGACGAATCTTCAACTTTTCTTCGATGTTCCAGACTATGAGCTTTTGCTGGAAAAACTGGAACATCTTGGTATAAGAGTGGTGGTGCTGGATTTGTTTAGAAACTTCTTAATAGGGTAGGAAACAACAAGTTCTAGTAAATGGAATTTTGAGTTCGGAGGAGTCGGTTTCATGTGGGGTTCCTCAAGGTACGGTTTTAGGGCCGGTTTCATTCATTATTTATTTGAATTTACTATAGTCCGGACGACTTCAGCCGTCCGGACTAATTATTTCATTTGCTGATGATACTGTGATTTTATATATGGCAGATTCTTGGGATGAAGTTGAAGAATTAGCAGAACAAGATCTGCAGAAAATAACTACACTGTTCAAACGTAATTTATTGACAGTGAATGTAGAGAAAACACATATATTACCATGTAATATGTTTGGACAACCACGATGTAAAACTGACAAAATAAGTGAAGTATCTGGGGATTTTCATAGACTCCTTCTTGAAATGGGATATTCATATCGAAAATCTAAAAAAGAAAGTGAGATCAATCTTTTATAAATTCTATTTATGTCGTCAAA
>WOGR01001351.1:0-20236 GCA_015342045.1 Leptinotarsa lineolata | reverse complement strand
CGATGTCTAACAGGCCTCCTTACAGGTCACTGTCGTCTGAATCATCATATGCAGAGACTCGGACTGTCAGAAGACAGTGTGTGTCGCCTCTGTTTGGCATATGATGAAACAGCAGAGCACATACTTTGTGCCTGCCCCGCTGTGGACCGAATCAGGTTTTCAGAGTTTGGTAGAACTACACTCTTACCATATGACCTGAAAGATCGAAAAGATCTCATCATTAGTATTAGAAGTCATGTTAATCCACCCTGTAAGTATAATGACCGAGAAAAAAGATATCTCGTCATTGAAAGGATGAAAAATTAAAATTTGGAAACTGAATACTGTCAGTGAGTGAAGTGAGACGCTATGCACCCGAAATTGAGTCTCATTTAAGGTAAGGCATTCCTCTTTGGGGTATTGAATAACTTTTTCAGGGTGCACTAGTGAAATAGAAAAGGCACCAATAGCAGGGGCTATTTTTTTACAGATCTGCTGTATATGTTTGTCCAACTTCAGCTTGTCATCAATATAAAGGCCAAGGTACTTGATACATGTTGTTCTGGTTAGGTGACTCGATCCAATTTCAAATGGCATATCATCCTTGTTATTATCATATAGTTTGACTTGGTTGCATTAAGAGTTAATTTGTGATATATTAACCTTTTTTCGATATGGGAGAGATCTTCCTCTATTTGATGTTTTATTTGGAGTTTGTCTGTGACGGAATAAACAATTGCGATGTTATCTGCATACAGTTGAAGTTGGTCGCTCAACGCAAGACATGACAGTGAGTTTATGTAAATCAAGAATAGTGATGGTCCCAGAATAGACCCTTGAGGAACTCCACAAGTTATATCAGTTGTTTGGCTAACTGCATCATTAAGGACCACATTTTGAGTACGTCCCACCAGATATATAGTCTCTGAACCATGTCAGAGGAATACCATGCACACCGGCTGATTGTAGTACTTCTAACAGAAGTTGGAACATGATCATGAAGAAATTGTGTTACTTTGTTTATTTCTCTTCAAAGTTCTGAAGTGACAGTTTCTTGAACCTATTTCTGGAACCAGTAAATAATTTTTTTCTGTGCCCCAACTATCATGCGATTCTCATGATGAGTGCCGAATTTAGATTGCCTGCATTCCACGAATAACAGGTTGCCACGTTATATCCTTCATTTTATTTGTACTATGACTATGCAGCTACAATAAACTTAATATCGACCTTATTTTAGGGTAAAATAGAACTGGAAAAATGGACTCCCGAAGGATGGCGGAAACTACCCTTCATACCAATGATACCTGATGCATGTAGCCTATTTCTGAAATATTATAAAGATATATGGAGCAATTTTATCCGGGCTATAGGAGTAAAACAACCCGATAGATGTCCAATACCTGCTGTGAGTGTTTTTTTTAACAATGAATATTTTATTCAAGTAAGCCTTTTCATCAAGTATCGGCCAATTCCATTCACACATATGAATATTTTAAGCTGACTTTCATCTTATTTCAGGGCAATTATAGCATGAATCAATACGTGTTTTCATATGGCGGCGCAGTCACAAACTCGTTTCCTTTCAAAGGAAAATTTAGACTAAGATCGCTCATGGTAGACTTGAAAACCAAAAGTATCATAACATGTTTAGAAATGATTGGGAATCAAGACATACTAGTGGAGTGATTTTTCTTATTGATGAATGATTGAACGGAGAAAGTTGTAATAAATATGGTTTTGTGAAAAAAGTTTCTAATTCACTGATTTTTTTTTCTTGAACCTTTGAGTTTGTACGTATCCAAACCCATTACCACTCACTCCTAACCTGATACATGGATAATGAGAAGGTATCAACACTTTTTTTGCAAAGTTGTAGTCAGAGCCATTTGCAAGTCCACTAAAACAATGTAGCCACATCTGGTGTACCACAAGGGTCAAACCTAGGATCCCTACTGTTCAATATGTTCATCAATGAATTTTTGGGTTCCTAGACAGTCATCTAGGAATAGTGTCACCTTTCATCTCAACACTCCGCGAACAAATTGAATGAAAAAATCCCCAATTTATACAATATGCGATACTACCTGTAATTCTGTTAGTCGTGTCCTATATATATTCAACTGCCAGATTATACAAATCAAAACACATTTCTTAGCTAACTGACAGTTCTATTTTTCATTCAATTTACTTTATATATAGATTCACTGTTTATGTTAGATACATATTTGTAAAAGCTACAGCTTTTCCCTATTCTGTAATTGTGTTCATCCTGTAGAATAGTGTATGAAATGAATAAATAGTCCTAGGTCAGCTAAAGAACTCAGAGAACCATTGAGTACATCTGGAGTATACCAAATTCCTTGGGGTGCTTGACAGAGAATGAAAGTTGATGCTATGGTCAGACAGCCAAATCCACAGTTGCGAAACACACTCTATCCGAAAATATTCATGGTTATACTAGGATATTTTTATCAGATTGAATTCCGCCATATCTCCACACAAGAATCAGTAGCTTAGAAATACGATTGCGTAGGATCTTAGGAAAGTTTTTATCTCTGTCCTAGGTCTGTAAATATAAAACTGCACCAAACTCTAAAAGCGTCTCTGACAGACAGTTCAGAATTAGGTAACTTTTCAGGAAGACGAAGACTAAAAATTTATAGTTCTTCTATAAATAATTAAAAAAAAAGAATATGCAAGTGGTTTTAAAAACCACTTGCACCAAAAAGACAGCGAAAAAGGAAAATTCTGGTGTTCACGAAACAAGCTGTGACGACTGCGATAGAAAATATGTTGGTCAAAATAAGCGGACTGTAATAGCTCGTAATAGCTTGTATCACTTGTTAACATTTTTCCGACTCAGAGTAAAATCACAGTGTGCCACTGTCAATATTTCAAGTGTTTTTTGAGCACCCAATTGCATTTTTATACCTCTCACCAATAAACGAAACATGCTAAACAGCTAAAATTGTGAACATATGTTCGGGACGAGTGTACAGACATAAAAAGGTGGAAAAAACGCTACAATGGGTAAATTTTCTTTGAGATTTTTAAATATCATTGTTGATGAATAAAATACAACTTACCGATACAGGAGAAGACTGAGCCGGAGCCGATTTCCCCCCTTTGGGAGGCATTTTATCCAAAACGTTACTTCTCTTGCTAACCGATAAGGAAGATTTAGACTCTGGAGGTTTGTAGCCGTCTTTGAGGGAAATTAGGATTGGTTCAGAATCTTGTCCCCCAATCCAATCATCTGCAGATTGTGCTGCTGTATCTCCAATAGTATCGGGATACAAATCTTCTTGGAAGAGTTCCGATTTTCTCGGCACTGTCATGGTGATTACCTAGGAAATTATGGGAGAATATTATTTATTTCATTATAACAGAACAAACAATACTAACTTGGCATAGACCTGAGTTATTGAGTCTATAAAACCTTGAAATTTCGCAGGAAGTGACGTCACATCCTCTCTTTGGCATCATACCGATCCCTCTTTGAGGATCAGGGGTTTGGAAGGTATTTATATAATGGACGAAAGGTGGTTCTGCTGTTATTTCGAAATACCTGGAAAATAAATCACGATTGTTCGTTACCATTAAAAGTTATAACTCCAAATGTGTATACCTAATAACAGAATCCCCTTTGCCACACAGGTACACGAGATTTGTATCGGGATCATAGAGAGGAAACATCACACCATTAGAGGTGTCCAACTCTACCATAACGATTGGTTCCCCCAAACAATCAGGAGTTCGCAAACTGTACTGTCTTTCGGACATTTTAGAGAAACCAGTTGTGAATACCAAGCCGTGCCTTAAAAATATCGCTCTTGTTGCTTTCGAACCTTAAAGAAACATGAATTGAACTATATATCAAGTGTTGAGTGCTCAAGCAGATAACAATGCCAAATAGAATAATAGCTAATGCTCTAGATAGTATAAATGGACTAAAGTGAATTCAATACATAAAAAAACTCGTAGTTTTCAATATTACCTTCATGTGCAATAGCATCACATTCTACTTCGCCAGTCCTTGGATTGATGATTCTTATTTTTTTGTCCTTGCAAGTAGTCAAGAGCTTTGACCCATCCCAGTTGAAGCAGGCACTATAGACAATGTCAGGATGGCAGTCCAGTTCCACTAAGGCTTCTCCAGTACCTGATATTGCAAGAATAATATAAATAAATAATACCAGAGCTAGAGGTAAAGTAAGTTACTTATAAAAATAAAAAATAGTGTTACAAATCATGCTCTAAAGAAAGTAACGCAGTCCGCCACTGGTAGCCGTAAACCATCTCTGACGTGGCTAATAGCGCTCTCAGGCCGAGTGAAGTTTCGCGAATCTTCGATATTCGTCGCCATTCTACATGTGTCGAGAACACCGTTACCGTCGTTCGATGGAATTCCAAGGAAAAATCTAGCACCTGCGATTGCTAAATATAAGCGTTATCCACTCGCCTATCAGACAGTCTAGTGCGATACAGTGCGGTACGCGGAGCGATATAAAAAGGCGATAGACATTCAAATAGTTTTAGTTGTAGTGATTATATCGAAAGTAAAATAAAGTTGAGTTTGCTTATTGTTCAGTGTAGTCAATTATTATTGAACCCACGGTAAAAACGTAACAATATAATAAGGATTATCTATCTCAATTTGAAAGATCTTTCAAAAGCGACAAAACAAAGAAAAATCACTAAATTCTTTAAACCTTTGCCTAAAATTGACAATAAAGATTGATTTTAACTTGTTCGAGTCATGATCAGTTTATTTTGTGGAAATTCATATTGAATATAGGATTGAGAAAATAACTTTAGTCTAATTTCCACTAAGATTTTTATTTGTTACGACCGGTTTCGATTTATTAAACCATCCTCAAGTAAACTGACGCGTTTTGAAAACTGCATCCAGGGCATCATTTCAATTGCTAATTTATCAATAAATTGATTGTAATATACATAATGCTTAATTTTGAACCTTGGAACGTATCCCCTATGATTCTATACTAATTACCATTTCATATTCATGGTTTCGATATTCACGACATATTTATGAAACGTATATCCCTCGAATACAGGGGTTTTACTGTATGTAAACTAATAGGAGCAGATGATTTTTTTTATCTCACCTTGTGTAGCAACTCCTTATTTTCTAAATTATGTATCCTTAAATATCTATCCAAACTAGTTGTAGCAACGTAGGGCTCTACAGGATCACATGCAATGCTTGTAACACTTCCAGTGAATGAGGTGAACGTCTTCAGGCATTTTCCTGCTTTCATATCCAGTAATTGCATATATCCCCTCGTTGTTCCCACTAAACACTGCCTGAAATTAATAAAAAAATATATCAAGTGAAAAAATTCAATATTATGTTCAGTACAGAGTTATTGAACAGTATATTATTACCTTTCTCTATGTGTGGAAGATATACAAGTGTAACTAGCCTTCTTTTCCAAAAACTTGACAACTGGTCTTCTTTGAACTCTATCATCATACAATAACACATGGCCTTCTTTAGTGCAACAGGCACTCAGGAAAGGGCTCTCATTGAAAAAAGTAATGCCTCGAACTGATGTTGGAATAGGAAGGTCAAGGTAATCATGCCCAAGCTATCAAGCAAATCATAAAAAAATTATTTTCATTCCAAAAATTCTATCCTTATAACAATTAAGTGATCTTGTTAACATTAGATAAAAAAGTTTCTATTTGTGAAATATTGAATGCAAAAATAGCTCAAAAAATGGTAAAATGAATCAACCAGACTGAATTGACACCTGAAGCTCTAAAATCAAGTAAGCCCAACGATATAAATATGACAAGTAAAAAATACGGTTGAAGCAAGTGAATTTATTAATAATAATGAATTTTTTATTGTTTGCTAGTGAAACAATTACAGAATTATGGGGCTTAACCTAAAAAAACTCCAAAACAAAAGGTGAAGTGTTAGGAAAACTGACTGATTCTTCCACACTCCATGAAAAAAACAAAAATTGAATCATTCCTTAAATCTACTCGGTTATGCAAATACAAATAACCCATTAAAATACCCATAACCCATACCCATGAAATTGGTTAGTCACACCAATAGGTGGTTCCACTTATGTCTCGCTTCATAGACTATCACATAGTGTACACCTTTATTCACCTGTCTTCAACGTAGTCACACAATAAAAAGTTTGGTTTACCAAAACCAAACCCTTTCTGTGATGACGTTCTGAATGAAATTTTCACTTCGCTAGAGTTTATGTTATTATTTGCTGGCAAAGTCCAAATCCAAAAATGTTAAATTAGTGGTCAAATTTCGGAAATTCAACTCAACTTTACCTCAGAACACAACTTATTTTTTTATTCATCAATATGTAAATGATTCTTTCTGTCATTGATTATATAATCCCAAAACAAGTTCTAGTTCTAAGTAGAGTATTGCATTTCTGGTAATTAGGAAAAGTGCTTGTTATGGATTTATTCTACGCCAGAGGATTCAGTTTTACCTTTTATATACTAGTTTAATTAAAAATTACATGGAAATACACACAATTTATTCGTTACAGAAATCTGTATCAGGTTATTCTCACTTCATTATTTGATGGCACATGTGTCAACAACACTTGCAATCACCAACCTCCTTCTCGATGGTTGTTTCTCTGAAAGTAGAGCGGTGTGCAATGTTTTGACTTCAGATTTGTGATCAGCTGACAAGAATACGTAAACATAACTATGTTTCTTTTACTCAAGACTATTTTTGACATCGTTATTAGGAATCATTATATGTTCATTTCAATCAATTCTTAGCTGTTTGGTTAACCACTATAATTTATAAATATATTTGAATATTAAGACAACTACTTACCTAATAAATATTTATTTTCTGATATTACACTTACCGATTTAGCTCTGAAAATGCATTGTTGTGTATTTATGTCCCACAGTTTGAAGTCATTATGCTCTCCCCCCGTTCCTATGATGTTTTCTCGTGACTTATTGTGAACTGCAGTATCAAGCGAACCCTTTTCATCAAAAGAGATTTTAAAACTGTCATTCTTTGGGTTGTTCCATTTATTAACCACCCCATCAGACTTAACAACCATAAGATAATCATCGAAACATTCTAGTCCAACAACAGGCCCTTTTCCTTTCAATAGAGTTATATCTTGAACTTTTTTGTTCTCTTCTGAGTCATAAATGGTTACAATACTATTGTCATAACCAATGACTATTTCATTGGGATTTCTTCCAAAAGTAAGAGCCGTAACTTGAGAACCAGCCCCAGGGTTTGCACTGTTAATGTGATTGGGTTTGTCAGTTGTAGCTGAAATTTCATGTTAATTGTTGAAAATATCTCACATTTAAATTACAAAACTTACAAAGTAAAAATCCCCGCACTGTGCCTACATAAACAGTGAGTTTGTTCATATCCATTTTTGAATGGAAAAAGTATATCAATCCATCAATTCATGTGTACTTCAAATGAATGTTTACGAATAAACAGGCTAGTTAGGTTAGGTTAGGTTATCTTCTTCCAGTTTTTGCAGTCGATAGTAAATGGCCTTTCAATTTTTAGCAATTAGTCTCCAAGATTATTCGATATAAACCAAGTTCAGGTCTATATTCACTATGCGACAGTACGATTGATGATGGTTCTGACGAGGCACTTTTCTGTTTTAGTATAATTGAACTTGAAAATGGTACTTGAAAGTGACAAATTAATTGAAACTATCAATTTTGCACTTTCGCAGGCAGATGCAACTAAATAATAAGAAGTCAAAGGCAAGACTGTGAGACTCAAACCGATGATTTGGCAACTAACGACGACTACTTTTCAAGTTGAAAAGACAATTTTTGGGTTGATTCGAAATTTTTTCCGTTTTTATGAGTCTATTTCGAACTGTAATACCTCAGTGAATATTTATTCAATTCAATGGAAGTGAGCGCCATTTGAATCAGTGTACTTTTGCCAACGTAACACAAGTCATAAAAATTGTATAAAAATAGGGTGCTCGGGTCTGAAAAAATCGATGAAGGGCGTTTTTGCCTGGTGCTGATTGGCGAAGGTACTACCGATGAGAAAGTTATCGTAGTGCTTGAAAAGATGGTAGTCAGTTGGCGAGATGCCTGGGGAGTATGGTGGGTGAGGCAGAACTTCGACGCTAAATTTGTTTGATTTTTGAACGGTGATTTATGAAACGTGCAGGCGTGCGTTGTCATGGAGCAGGATCGGACCTCTTCTGTTGATCAGTACTGGCTACTGATGTCCAATTTTTTAGTAATTTCGTTGATTTTCTCACAAAAGGACTTTACTGTGATTATTTGGCCCGATTGCAGAAAGTTGTGGTAAATCACACCAGTCGCTGATAATCATACAGTACCCACGGTCTTTTCTGGTGAGTTTTCGCTTTCGGGAAGTGCCTAGGTAGCTCATAGGTGTCCAACCAGTGTCCTGTCGATTGTTCAAATCATGGGGCTCAAATTTTTCGAGCTATGTGACCTTTCCAATACGTTTCAAACCATCAAAAATCGTAAGGCAGCTGACGCCTAGTTCTTTCGCCATCCCACGCACCGTTTGTAATGGGTCAATGTTCACCAGGGTCCTCAAATTCTCGTCCTGAATTACTCCGGGACAAAATTTCGCAAACCAACGTCGAAGAGTGCGTTCATTAACACTCTCATTACCAAACACTTGAGTAATTTTTCGGGCTATTTCGGCACACAGTAGAATAAATAATTCATAAAATAAGGAGCTACAAAAGCACATGACATTCAAACGAACAAAACTTTTGAAACAAATGAACTCTTATACTAGAGAGCCAAATGAACAGTAATGGATATATTGTGGTGTAAAATGCACTCAAAATGGAGATATATGAAAAAAAGAGCACGATGAACGAACTCAAAAAAAATTCTAGTTCTTGACATTCAGTCTAAGCGTGAAAAAATGTCGACTGAAATCTTTGATTCATTGACAAAGGGTTCGTTATCCATTTCTGAATCCATTCGGTTCGCTAACCTATTTACATTTAAAAAACAGTGAAAGTTCGGAACTCTAACATCGACTAAAAACATTGTCAACCACATTCAAATAAGTGCTTGGTGTATTTAAAAGACTGAATTTTACTATACTAAATTTTCCCCTGGATAAAAATGACTAACGTTTTTTCCTTCAAAACATTTTTCTGGAGTATATCTTGAATGAAGTAATTATATGAATCGGAAATTTTGAGTTGTTCTTGAAATTTGAGTGTATCTCTACACTTTTCAAAGAAATGATGATGAATACTCACTCACATATATAATCAATAAATGCATTGAAACTGGACAGTTTCCTGATGAATTCAAAAAATTCGTCATATGTTCTGTATTCGAAAACGGGGACTCAATAGAAGCTACCAATTACAGGCCGATTTTTCTCTCATTACGGACCTCAGTAAGATATTTGAAAAAATTACAAAAATCAGGTTATCCAACTATCTCGATGAATATAGACTACTATCTGATAGGCAGTTCGGTTTCAAAGAAGGCAAATCAGCGGAAGATTATTGAGCTGACAAATCATATTTATGGAGCATTAGATGAAAGTAGACCATATGTTGTCATTTTCGTAGATCTGACCAAGGCTTTTGATACCGTGAGCCACACCATTTTAATATCTACACTGGAAAAATTTGGGATAAAAAACAACTGTTTACTGTTATTCAAAAACTACCTTGAGAATCGAGCACAATGTGTCAGAATGAATGAAACATATAGTGATTACAAAAAAATTGAATATGGTGTGCCTCCGGGTACCGTGTTGGGGTCGATACTCTTTTCAATAGACATGAACAGCTCATTTTCCATTGAGAGCAAAGGAAAAATAATAAGTTTTGCAGATGATACTGCAATATTTTATAAAGGCGAGTCATGGCCTACTTTGAGAGAAGTTATAGAATCAGATTTTTCCTTAATCGAATCATTTTTTGACAACAAGTTTCTAACCATCAACATAGATAATACTTATTTCTTACCTTTTACTAATAACGAAAAAACAATGTCCAAATTTGATTCCCTGTTCCTCGAAAACAATATACGAATAATGTCGGCAAATAAAATCAAATATCTTGGAATAGTTATGGATATACATCTCAAATGGGACCATCACATAAATTTCTTTCTGAAAAAACTTAGATTTGTTTTTTATAAATTCCGGCAGTTGAATGATATTTTTGACCTGAAACAAAAAAGATAATATATCACAGTCTTGTGGAAAGTCATATCTCCTATGGACTACTTGGATGGGGAGGTATATCTAAAAGTCACTTACATCCTCTTGAAGTCATTCAGAAGCGATTTCTAAAACTGATGCTAGCTAAGAGCTCGAGATATACAAGTAATACATTTTATGAAGAATCGGGACTACTAGATGTAAGACAATTGCATTACAAAAATTCTAATATAAGACAGTATAAACACAAAAATCAGTTAATGACGCTTAGTCATGACTATAGTACCTACCAGACATCGCAAGCAGTTCCAATATCCGCGGGTGAATAAATCGGTGGGCCAGAAATGTCATCAGTATGTAGGTCCAAAATTACTTATACAACCAGCTTACCTTCGAATATCCAACAGATCCGTTGTATCAACCAATTCAAAAGTAAACTAGTCAGATTTATAAGGAACTTAATTAATTTAATTCAATAATATAAGTCAAAAGAAAAGAAATGGCTATAAATCATAAAATTCGAATCTCACACTACTAAAATGGAAACTTAGCCTTCTCTGCCTTGTACTCTTCATATGTATATATTGTATTTCATATTATCAATTTGGTCGAAATTTGCATATCTTTAGTTTATTAATGACTATGTATAATGTGTAATATTTCAATATTTGGTATCTTCACAAACGAGTACGAACTGTGAGCTCTGAGCTATCTATATGTGTTTGTGTACTATTTTATAACCTTCGACTCTATCTATGATAATAAAAGTCTACCGAGACATCTCTGTCTTGCAATGTGTTAGTCATTTTGCTAGTACCCATTTTTTATGTCAACAATCCTACACTTAAATGTCATGTAGACTATAAAGATTCAATACACCTTTTCAAATAAAATAGCGACCCCTTTTCTCAAACGAAAAAAAAATGGGTTGATCTGGAGAGTCGGTTGAAGAGGTATACCATAAAATAGTTTTCCTGATGTAAACTGAAACGTATCTCACTGTTTTTGGCTACATAAAATATCTACAAAGAATTTGAAGGTGGACTGTTTTCGATGGGACACTCAGTATACTGTTTTTCAATATCTCGAAGTTTTGGGGAAAAGTTTCGGCATAGATGCCTATATTCAGGAAGTGTCTAAAATTAGTATTTTTTCAATCATTTTTGTTTATGAATTTAAATCCAAAAAATTGATAGTTGCACTAGTTACTCCAATATTTGAGAAAGGAGACCCTATTTCATATGATAACTATCGAGGAATAAGTTTACACTCTCCAGTATATCCAAATTATTTGAGTTGAATATTAAGAATCAACTACTATCATTTTTAACAGCAAATCACCTCCTCTCATCGAATCAGCATGGTTTTACAAATAATCGAAGTACTGAAACAGCGCTATATGATTTCAATGAACATTTGATAATTTTTCTTGACTGCAAATTTCAAATATGAGGTTCATTCATGGATTTCTCAAAAGCGCTCGATTGTGTAGATCACGAGTTATTAATTTTGAAAATGAAAAGACTTAGAGTGCGGGAAATTGCTCATTGATTTTACAGTCAAAATTTCGAGATTGAATTCGAAATTTCGAGATTGAATTCGAAATTTCGAGTTCAAGTTTTTGAGTCGGAATTTCCAAGTTCCAAATAATAAAAATATGTAGCCCTTCTGCGTTTCCGCATGAAAAGACATCGCTCGCATTTCAATATTACCTCATCACATATGTTTACTTCTTACAAAAACATCAGCCTCAGGTAGTGTTTGGGTGAAAGCAAAAGTATCCTCGAATGTTGCGAATATACGTTCAGTATCCACTCAGATCCTGCATAAAGAAATATATGCAATGTCGGCTCGAGCGGAGATATAGTTAGAAGTTAGAGTAATTATCATAATTATAATTATGAAACTCATAGATTGTTGTGTTGAGTACTATGTTTTCAGTTTGATAGTTGTCAGTGTTTTGTGCCAGGATAAAGTCCGGATAAACTTCGATATAGGTAAAGGTGATAAAACAATAAAAAGAGCAAATACTTCTTTCTGAATGTTTGAGATAGCAAGTTGAAGTTTTGAGAGAATAGCCGAAATTCAGACTACTCTGGAATGTAAAATTTCGAAAGAAATTTCAAAGTATTGATATGTACGCGCCAACTAAGATGAAATTTTGATGCGCATTTAAAACCAAATTGTTCCCGCCCCAGAAGGTAGCTATTGGTCACACAAACCGATGTCAATAGTACAGTGGCGTCGACAGTTATCTCGACAAATATAACAATTTTTAATGTATACAAATTAAACTAATAATATAATGGGTATTTTTTTATAATTCTTTTGTGCGTCGATAAATTGTTTATTGACAGATCTATAGGGTGTTCCAAACCTCTCACAAAATTCAAAATCTCCGTTATCTTAACAGTTACAGAAAAAAGTTATTATGATGAATTTTAGGCACCACTAAGATCCATGTGTTATTATCTGAAGACACCATAATGTTATATTTTTTCTCATGGAACGCCCTATATTTAATTGCATTTATAGAATAAACATAAAACAATAAAATATACAATGTGAGAATGAAGTAATATTGAAAACAATACAAATTATGATGAACCAAAAAAAATTTTACCTATGATTATTATAATCACTGAATTACGTTTTCAAATGTTTCAATTTTTTTCCTCAGAAGATGAAGAAAAGTCACTGTGGTCGCTTGAATAATCTCTTAACGTTATTATGAGAGGATGAACATTTTCAAGAGCATCGATCTGAACATCTTTTTCTAAATATTTATCTTCCACTTCAGCAACATGTTCACACCGTTTTTTCCAATAGTCATAATTCATTTTAGAAAATTCAGCCTCCACTAATTTTTTTACATATTCTAAATTAAATGTGACATTTTCTTGTCTGGCGTTGTTTTTTATAATTGCCCATATCAGTTATATGGGGTTTAAATCCGGATGGTACGGAGGTAAGCGGAAAATGGTGTAACCATGTTCTCATAAGAGTTCATCGAACTGGTAAGTCATATAGCGTTCTTTATTCCACTAAATTAACTGATATAGTTCAGGTTTTGAACTAGTAGGATTAAAGTGAACATTTTTAATATGATGAATGAAAACACTTTTTTGTCTAATTTCCACTACGTTTATTCATTCTCACGTACGGTTTCGGGGTTTAGCCCATTATCAAGTGAAACTAACTTACTAACTTTTTGGAGTGTGCACACGAATTATATGGGGTTGCAGGTAGTCTGGGAGGCTAGGTACTGATTAAATAGGGGTACCAACTATGAGATTATAAAGATTATCGGGTTTGCCAAATTCATAAATTCAAAAGTGGAGACCTACATAGGTTTTTTATTGATATTCGGGTTTTTAATTGATTTATTAATTTCCATGGCTTCCAACAAATTCATTTTCTTCCCTTCATTACATGTGTGAAGAATTTTAATATTATCATTATTTATCTCATGTTTTGTTTCTTGAAGATGTTCATGCATTGTAGATTTTTTGTCCAAACAGACGGAGCCTTACGTCAAAATCTCTACCGGTTTGGCCTGTATAAACTATAGGGTATTCACCACATTCTATTCTATATATACCTGAGTTTTTCATTCTATCTCGTCTGGGTTTTGCATTGAACAGAATCTTGCCTAAATTATTATTATTACTCATGAAAGCAAAGCTGTTGTTCTTTTGTATTTGGAGAAGTAGTTTTGGATGTTTTCTAAAAGTTTACCTGAGTAACTGATGCTACTATAGTTACATGTATTGTGTTCTCTGATATTCGGATATATTTCACTTATAGGTGTTCTATGAGTTTTATCTGATATTATAATTATTATATTTTCTATTAGATAAATTGGTACCTGATTGTTCAACGCAATTTGTTTGATTATTTTGAATTCATCATGGAAATTCTTTTCAGATAAAGGGATTGTGACAGCTCTGTATATCATTGACCTGAAGGCGGCTAATTTATATGAGAGTGGACTGAAAGAGTCAAAGGGAATTGTAGTCTGTGAAGGTGTTTTTTTCGGTGGATATTGAATTGAAAATTATTATTAACTCTTGAAATATTCAAATCTGAGAAAGTAAGCTCTTTGTTTTGTTCGGTTTCTACGGTGAATTTGATTTTGTTATGCAGACTATTGAGGAAATTCAGGAATTGATTAATTTGTCATCCACCTATCTGAACCAAAACACAATATGTTTCTGAGAAAGGGGGTTATTGAGAATAAGGGTATTTTCAAGTGTGTCCATGAAAATGTCTACCATGGGACTTAAGGGTGAGTCTATAGGGAGACCAGAGTTTTGTAGATAAAATTTATAATTATATTTGAAGAAGTTCGATCTATCTCATTTGGATGATTAACATCAGGAAAATGTATTTGTAATGTAGGCACTAAAAAGTTATTCAAAAAATCTAGATAAACCTAACCATTAACAGTACCCTCAAAAAAATAAGAGCCAATAATTTCATTGTTAATGATACCAGCCCAAAAGTTACCTTTTTTAGGATATTGATTGTGAGTCGCACACATCCAGTGAGGATTTTCTCTGTTCTAATATCTACAGTTATGTCTGTTAACTGTTCCGTTTAAATGAAACGTCGTCGCTTCATCAGAAAACACTATTTCGTTTATGAACTGCAAATCTGCGTTCATTCTGTCCATCATCAATTCATAGAATTCTTGCCTTCTATCAGGATCATCTCCTTTTAACTCCTGAACCAACTGAACTTTGTGACAGGTGGTATTTTTCTTTATGCAAAACTCTCAAAATTGATGATTTACTTACATCCTTGTTGGCGGCAAGTTCTCGAGTTGTCTTATGCGGATTTTCCTCATTCTCTAGAAGTACATCCAACTTTTTTCATCAGTAAATTGAACATCTCTACCTGGTTTTCCAATATTTTTTACATATCCAGTTTCACGAAACTTTTTTTCAATTTTGCTAACTGTAGACTGCGACACGTGTTGACCAGGGTATTTATTATTAAAAATTTCACAAACCCCCTTTTGAGTTCTTGTTTTGTTACCACAACCAATCATAATAAAAATGTCTATTCTTTGAGTCTCGGACAAATGAGCCATAATTAAATTTAATACGCCCACAAATATTATACTGACGTCTTTTAGTAACTTCAAATACCTAAACGACAGCAGCCTACTAGATTCATATCAATTGTTTATTTGGCTTTTTGTCTAATATTTTAGTATCTTTCAAGACTTTTTCCAGAATTCCAGGTTAGTAAGGAGCGTGTTACAGGGATGGTCTGTTTAATAGATCAGGTTCTTGTCAAGAAGTGAATAATGGTAGTCATTTTGAACATTTAATTTAATTGTAAAAATTAATTTTCTCAGTTATGATTGCACCAAACTCAAAAAACTTCATATTGCTGAACAGAGGACTGAAATCCCTCTCCAACGAGGTACCACACGACCCCTTTGCTTATAATTCAGAAAGGGTGTTGGAGGGGTATGATATTTTCATACTGTAAATTGTCAATTTGGGAATAAAAATCGACCATACATATGGACCGCACTGTATGTTGTTTTAGTTGGTCCTTGGTGTTCTGAAACATGATTACATACTTTTCGCAAGAGGAAAATGTTTGGTTCATTTGTTATATTTATGATGCTATTTTGAAATGGTCAAATAGTCTTAATACAAAGTTGTCACAACTCATCTCGGTATCTGTAACAACTTACCTCGATAATAAAAAAGTGACAAAAGGAGTAGTTTCTGTATTAGTTGATTTTCTCAGAAACCATGATACTTCAATTAATTTTGATAAGTGTTCTGTGAAGTGGAGGAATGGTGCTACATGAATTCACATAAATCATCACTGTGGAATGTTTCTTGAGCGAGAGATGTCTCTCAAAGTAAAAATTGTCACAACTCCGCTCGGTCTCCCTTATACTTTCAATCTATCCGACATGTGTCTCGGTTTTGTAAGCTTTCAAGTGGAAATCTCACACTAAAGTGCGTTTTTTTTATACGTCAATGAGTATTGATGTGAATACATTATAGATTCGGCACTGGGTTAGTTTCAGTTATTCACATGTATCGTACATTATATCTAAGTTATCACAAATCAAACATCAGGAAAATTCCGTCATTGCAGACTTCTTGCAGTAACATACAGTGCTTCTATAAACTGAAGCAAAATTCATTATCAACCAAATGAACAATATTCAGAATCGAAAGTTGAGGTGTTTTGCGATTTTTGAATAATATTATTCACCAGTCAGTGGACGCACTGTATACAAATGACTACTACTCGAGTAATAGTTCATAATACATGATTACAGTAATGAAAGTTCTCAAATGCTTGTTATCTGTAAATAGTTGGTTAATTAATTAAAACACTATTTAGTATCAATTGAATGCTCAAGAAATTAGCGACTTCAAGGAGCACAAGGTTGTGTTACGAAGATTACGCAACAAAAAATTCTTTTTCATTTGAAAGAAATGTAGGTTAACGAGAACAGGATACTGAACAATCGAGTTTATTCGTCTTCTACTCTTGTCTGTAAATGGTGAAGAATGTGTGATATAACAATAAGAAAAAGTTGAGCATAGTCTCGAATGACAATCTTCATTTTATAGTTTGAAAAATTTCCATAATGGACTAGCTGACCCGATAAACTTCGTTTTGCCACATGAATTTTTTCATTCAGAACAATAACATTCACGAATAATAATAATTCCTGAATGCTATAGTGTGTACAATATTTTTCGTTAGTCTAAGTTTAGCTAGCACAAACAAACTGGATGGTTTGCCCACTCGAGAGCATGCCACGTATAATAATTTTCCGTGTGAAAAACACAGTGTGCTCAAATCCAAGCCACAAACGGACATTGTTTTGCCTTGAAACTCATTAATAGTCATTGCAAATGCCAATCTAATTGCATGAAATATACGACAGTTTTCATTTCTTCAACAAGCGCAAGAACTAATAAAGCATGCCACGTACAATTTTTATAACAAATTGTTTTGTTATAAAAAATGAGCTGTCAGTTACGTTTTATTATAACACGTCACCATTATCACTGATGTTCTCCCTCTTTTATTAAAATTATTGATGAAATTTCATATTTCAATACTTATTATCTCATTCCCGATGAGGACAAATTTAAACAAACAATAAATTCATGAAAATGGGTCCAGTTCTTTTATTTTTATTATTATTTTAATTGATAAAATATAATATTTCAATACTTATTATGCTATTACCGACGAAGACAAATCTAAAAACACGAAATACATAAAAATGGGTTCAACCATTCTTTGGTTCTTTAATGTTTATTATCAACATTATCATTGATGAAATACAATATTCAAATACTTAGTATCCTATTTCCAATGAAAACAAATCCAATAACACAAAATTCATAAAAATGGGTACAGCTGTTCTTGAGTTCTTTTACTATCATTATTATTGATTTCATTGATAAAATATATTTCAATACTTATTATCTCATTCATGACGAAGACAAATCCTCAACACAAAATTTATAAAAATTGGTTCAGCCGTTCTTGAGCACTTTTATTATTTCTATTGATAAAATATCATATTTCAATACTAATTACCCTATTCCTATTGGAGACAAATGCAAAAACACAAAAATAATAAAAATTGGTCCAGTTTTTCTTCAGTTCTTTTATTATTACCATTAATTGTAATAATGAAATATCATATTTTGATACTCATTATCCTATTTCAGACGAAGACAAATTCAAAAATACAAAATTCATAAAAATTTGTCCAGCCGTTCTTGAGTTCTTTCATTATCATTATTATCATCTTTTTTCATATTTATTCACTTTTCAAACCTTCCCTGGACTTCCACAAATAATTGAAAACCAAAATTAACCAAATCGGTCCAGCCGTTCTCGAGTTTTAGCAAGACTAACGAACAGCAATTAATTTTTATATATTAGATTAGAATCACTATCACTTTTCACCACATAGTATTGTTACGTTTTCCCCGTGGGTTCACCAATAATTGACTAAAGTGAACAATAATCGAACTCAACTTTATTTCACTATTAATATAACAAAACACTTCAACTATTATAACTGAAACTTCAACTATTATTCGAATGTCTATCCCTTATTAGATCGCTTCGCGTACCGCACTGTTACTTTCACTGACTGATCTGATAGGCGAGTGATTGGCGCCGATATTTGGCAATCGAAGGTGATACAATGTTCCTTGGAATTCCATCGAAGCCACGGTAACGTTATTCTCTTAACATCTAGAATGTCGACGAACATCGAAGACTCGCGAAACGTCATTCGCACTGAGCGCGCTTTTAGCCACGTCACAGTTGGTCTGTAGCTACCAGTGGCGGCCGGCGTTATTTTCCTTAGGGCATGACTTATGACAGTATAAAACAAAGTCGCTTCTTGCTGTCTATCCCTATGAATGCTTAGATCTTTGATACCACGCAACGGATTTTGATGCGTTTTCTTAATAGATATAGTGATTCAAGAGGAAGGTTTATATGTATATAACATGCATAGTACAGAAACACTGATAATTTTAGAGGTTTCTAAAGTCGTAAATGAATATTTTTTTGCACTCACATTGCAAACGCTGGCTGAACTCTATGAGATGGATCAAAATGATGTACTAAGGTATTGTACACCTTGAAAAGGTCCACAAAAAAGTACGCGATGGTATATGTCTATCTCTTGGAGATACCCCACAATAACCATTTTCAGGGTTTATAACCTTCCACAATTTGAAAAAAATAAAAGATAAATCAATAGAGAATCTCCTGAAGTGTAGTAAAGGGCAAACTGAAAAGTTCACTTCGAAAATATCGAGTCTTCCACAAAAAAATGTCGTTTGAAGAATAACCATTTTTCATCCTTTACTTTTTTACGAAGCAATTTTAAGCAATGCAGCATTGATCCTTATCCAATTAAGTATCTTGAATACGTTGTGCATTTGATATAGATCAATATGGTCGTTTACAGCATCTAGTTTGAATGAATATCAGAAGATATTACAGATTTGAAATGCAGGGACATAGCGGTTGCTGCGGTACGGGATAGAGGGCCGGCAGCACGTCGCGTTACCTAATAGCACTTTATGATTAGCAGCGATCGAACGTGTTTAGATGTATATTGAGTATTAGTACTGTACCTGTGCCGAGTCAGGGCGGGTCGCTAGTGTTGAAGTAAAAATGTATCAAATTATCGCATTTTTATTACAGGAGCAAAATGAATCATTGAGATCAACTTTGAACTTGTGATATTTCTAGGCATGAAGCAATTTCCACTTTCGTTACCTTAGAGTTTATTCAACAAGCGTAGTTTCGAAATGTCATGCATTCAACTGTCAAAAAGAATTGAATATTTATATGTTCATTCATTTCGAACTTTTTGCACTGCTACCTGTTGCCATTATAATGAGTGATTTTTTGCTGGTATCTTTTTGGCAACATTGTTTTTGACAGATCACGAGTGAATCGTGTCTTGTATCATTGTCAAACTTGTTCAGTTTGGCCTATAATTTAACCATGAATCGACTTACGAATGAACAACGCTTGCAAATTATTAAATTTTATTATCAAAATTTATGCTCAGTTAAGAAAGTGCATCGTGCACTTCTTCTAATTCATGGGCAGTTTCGTCGGCCTACTGAGGGAGCTATTCGGAAGCTTGTGACTAAATTTCGAACACAGTTTACATTATTGGACATAAAACCACCTACACGCATACGTAGAGTGAGAACCGAAGAAAATATTGCGGCTGTATCTGCCAGTGTTCGTGATAACCGTGAAATGTCGATTCGCCGCCGTTCGCAGCAATTGGGCCACTGTTACTCCACTACGTGGAATATTTTACGGAAGGATTCGGGTGTAAAACCCTATAAGATACAGCTGGTACAAGAATAGAAGCCACACGACCTCCCACAACGTCTAACGTTTGGTAAATGGGCGCTGACAAAGTTGAAGGAAGATCCACATTTTTATCGAAAAATTGTATTCAGCGACGAGGCTCATTTCTGGTTGAATGGATACGTTAACAAG